>CAAKHG010015743.1:3926-40112 GCA_901007715.1 Dactylopterus volitans | reverse complement strand
CCCTTTTTTCCTTCCTATGTTCTTTCACTCTTTATTTCTTTACTTAACTAGACCTGCCGTCCACACATGCAAAAGCGGCGCAGCATCAGATGAAAGCAGACCTGCAATAAATGGCAGGTTCATGTGAGCAATGTTATCGGGTTTCTGAGGGTGGGAGCTGAATATTCACCTGCTGTCCTCTGTTGATGGCCAAACAGGCGCTGGAAACAGAGAACTGCACGATGAAGACCATGGAGAGGACGATCATGTACTGAGCTCCACCGTCAAGGACCAACAACAACAACATAAACCCATCACCCAGCATCCGGGCCGACGGCGATCACGGACGGACGAACCATCCAGGTTGTCGGGCCAGACGCGGCGCCGTCTGCGTGCGCTGCGACTCCGCGTGAAATACGATGCTGTACCGGATCTTGTTGCACAGTGACACACAGGTGGATTTTTCCAAAACACAGAGGTAAAGATTAGAGCGGGAGGGCAGGCCTAAAAACATCTTACGTGTCATGAACAGGTCACGCCAGTGCATCAGCCAACCACTTTCTTCCGAACTCCAGGAGGAGTATTCAACTTGTGGAACTGCAGTCTAAAGTAAATCAGTGTTTGTCCATATTAACATTGCCTTCATTCATTAACATATGCACTCAAACGCTCTACCTTAAAGTTATCTTTATAAAATCAACGTACACGCAACAAAAACCCGTGCAGCACTTTTGCTTTCACAGCTATTTTTCATGACCTCAAAGGGAGGTGGGAGGTGATGACAGCAGAAAACCAGGCAGCACGTGGAACGACCACCATCTGCCTCACGCAGTGCAACACCTTCATACAGCGCTGGTCAGGTTGTCGATTGTCACCTGAGCAAAAAAAAAAAAAAGGGCCCACTCCTCTTCAGGGACTATGCAAAGTTGCTGGATATCGACAGGAATTGGAACGTGCTGTCGCACACGTTGATCCAAAGCCTCCCAAACATGCTCCATGGGCGACAGACACCGATCAGCCATAACATTATGACCGCTGTACCTCTGCAGTAGAAAACAGCGCAACACTCCTGTAATAAATTCTGCCTTCAGGAGGAGTTTCATGTTGAATTCTTGTTGAACATGTTTGAGAAAGATTATGACACATTCGAATGATGTGACTGGGGCTGTGATGCTGTTGAAGTATACTGGGCACTTGAGGTGACACAAATATTTTGTCACCCTGATGCATAGGAGTGGGGTGATCAAAATGTCATTATAAATGATTTACAGCAGCTCTGGTGGACATTGTTGCGGTTGACATGCCAGTCGCACGATCCCTCAAAACCTTCAAAACCTGCGGCGTCGTGCTGCATGGCAGAACTGCACATTACGGAGAGGCCTTTCGCTGTAACAGAGCTCACCTGAACAATAATCTTGCTGTTTAATCAGCAACTTGATATGCTTCAACTGCCATGTGCAGGGATTATTTCTGCCAAGGTGAAATGCTCACTAAGTCAGATTTGGACAAATCTGTGAGCAGCTCTGTGGTGTAGTTGCAGTTGATATTGTACATCTACATATCTACTATAATCCAATAAAGTTGTTTTCGAAAACATGTACACCACATTTGTTATATACTGGTTGATTAAAGTGAATCACTTAACTTGACTGAATGTTTCAAGTCCAATTTTAAGTCGTCTTTCACAGACTGAAAAATCATCCAAAATCGGCGCTGCAGCGACTACAGTTTACTTTACTGATTCCCACTTTTTCAAAAACGGAGCTGCCCGCTCCACGTTAATGGCAGTGTTCACAAACAACTTTTCTTTGCACCAAGGTCTTTTGATGGAAAAGGTCATAGGACTTTCACTATCTTACTCAAACAAATTCACAGTTATTTTTGAACAAATAAGATCCGTGAAGATGTATTGCAGTATACCCAACGCTAACAACTTTATTTTCCCAAGAAAGTATTGTTGGAGGAATTCTATGTGACAGCAATGTTTTTTTTTATGAATAGCAAACATTTTCCATTAACTTTGAGATTTTACAATCAAATTATAGGACCTTGACTCTCTCAAAATGGCATCTTAAAAAAAAACTAGAATTACCACCCTGCTGTAATATTCCTCCACCAACCAGTCAAACAGCAGTTAATATCTATGTCAAAATGTTGTCAAGATCAGCATACATCTCATGTCCAAATACGTGGTTTGTGGTGGCACCATGACCTTGACCTTGACCTTTCACGAGCAAACTCTTCATCACTGAGCTTGAACTGACATTTGTGCCAAATATGTATATAAGACTTTCCCTCCAGGTGCTCCTGAGCGTCTGCGTTCACAAAAATGGCCCATTTTCCCCCACTTCTAACACATCAACTCTGAGGACAACATGTTTACGTGCTTCCTGCAGGCGCCATGGTAACCAGGTAACCAGTGTAATTCCCTTCACCTGTCGGTGGTCGTGACGTTATGGCTGACTGGTATATGTCATGTACCTCAGCGACTTTTTGAGCTGTATGACGCCCGGCGACGATGGCGGACGTAGGGTGCCGCGTGAAAAGGATACAAAGAACAGCAGGACCTGGTGGTGCTTCATGGCCCCGATGAGGCCGGCCAGAGCCACAAAGAAGAGGAAGACGCCCACGGCGATGACGCCTCCCACCACCTGGTAACTGGAGACCAGACCGAACCACTTCCCCCACGCGGCGATGCCGATCATCAGCAGGCTCACCATCTGCAGGGAAGGACAAACGGTCTGAGTCTGGCTGCCACCGTCCCCGTGCCACATCACAAAATCATTTTTCAGTCAGTTCGCTAGTATCATGGGAAAACACATCATGGTGAACCTATGGGAAGATGCATATCTTGTTCGTAATGGCGTCATGGTGATGTCATCTGAGTTGAAGCGGATTTGGCTGGGAGACTTAGGGCAGAGGGCATTTACAATGTATATTGGAACCACACATGTGATTGGCATTATGGGATTTGTACGGGTGAGTGCAGCTGAAGCCGAACCAACACCGGGAACTAAAGGACGAGATATCTCAGACTTTTCTACCCTGTTTTCCACCATTCAGTTCTTTGACGAGTCACCCGACAGCCACGTGGGCAGCAGCGTGCGCAGCTCTGATACAGCTATTGCTTGTGAGAGGCAGCTGGCCACCCAGGGGAAGGGGAGTATTGGTGCCTTGCATTCGACCTCTGGAGTCAAAAATGATAAATTTGCCGTCAGGGAGGCCCCACACCGTTGGAACGCTGACTCAGAAAGTCGGACAAATCTCACCACTCCCAAGTCCAAAAATCAAAAATGGACACATGTTAACGGCAAACGAAAGCTGCACTGCTGCATTTGTGCCGCGCTAATCTTAGTCCCAGCGCTGCCCGACTGTTATCTGTGGATGTTGCTACAGCTTGTGCAAACCACAGCGCAGTGTGTTGCGTGGTTTGCACAAGCTGCAGCTTAGTTATAAAGCGGGACTGCTAGCATTAGCTGACTTGGCTAGATCTGGTACAGCCCATTTATTCCCAGCTCTGACTTCCAACCTCGACGGTGAAGTGAAACCCCCCCATGGAAGTCTGAATTAAAGAAGCCTACAGTTCCCTCCTAACATCACAAGAGTTACAGAATTTCTCTTGTCAGTTAAGTATGCAAAGTGATTTGATGCTTCAACTGTCGACTGACCGTCCACTCTGACTGGACATAAACAAATTTCTACTGAAACGAAGTAGATGATGCTGATTTTAGGAAAAAAAAAAAAACTGGCATAAACCTTGTAGACTGAAGAACTAAACGTTTGACAGTCCCACAAAACCAGAACGGTCTTATCTTAAAACATGTTCACCTTATTTCAGCTTCCACTGAGGCTTCTCTTAAAATCGAAAAAAAAGGCAAAACAATGGCTGGGACGGTGCGCTGATTCTGGTGAATGACTCTCGTCCCAAGCTCAACGCACTAACGATTTAAATTTGTCCATCTTGTCTATCTTACCAAGTCCAAACCCTCCCAGATATATTCCAGTGTTACAGATGCTGTAACTGTAATAGAAGCCGCATGGTCCCGGCAAACACGACACTTTGGTGCTTCCCTATGTAACAGTTACTGAGCAGATACAGTGTGTGTATATATATATACACACACAGTATGCTGTATATGCAGGCATCTTGCTGAGGCTTCAACATGGTGTCAACGCCATGCACAGAAAAAGTGTTTGCAGTTGGCAAATAGTTACAAGGAAAATAAAAGATATTATTGCCTCTGCGTTCTTTATAGCAAGGTAAAGAGTGCTGTTAGTACTGCTGGAGTGAGTGGAAGCTGCCATTTGACCTAAATCGACTCGATGGCTCGAAGACATCATGACTAATTAAGTCTTAAATAAGTTGGCGGTGTCCACATGTTTCTTCTTCTACTCCTCCTTTTTTCCGTGAGATGTTGTGGAAGCTGCCGAACTGCTTCTGCATACTTTTAGCTACTTTTAAACTTGCAACAATATTGGGCTTTTTTTTTTTTCTTCTGGGAAAAAAAAAGTGTACCGAAACGAATGGATGTGCTTTGATGCTGCTACTGCTTGTTCTTTCTTTTCTTTTTCTTTTTTTTTTTGCTTTGATAGCTCAATCACCATGGCAACCAGGCTTCAATAGACTGTATGATGCCACGCACATATTTGGATGTCAGCAAGTTCCTAGGTGCATTTTTTTTTCTTTCAATTATCACTTTCTGCTTTTATTATGGCATTGATTCAGTATTCAGGATTCACACACAAATGCCAGTTTATATGCACATGAATTATTCTGCATCACATTTACATGACTGAAAGACACTAAGGGACAAAGGAAGCACTCCCAGGATTCTGGGTGTAAAATAAATAGATTTAATAAAAAAGCAGTTAATATTTTTGATTGCGTCTATTAGATGAATGAATGCATTCTTGAAACAGCGGTTGGACACTGAACGCAACGCTCCGCCTGCGTCTGCCAGGAAAAGAAGGAGAAAAAAAAAGAGTGAAGGGAGGAAATTCCATTTACAAGCTGAACCTGCAAATATTCCACCTCCCGTAAGAGACCCGCTTCCCCTGGATCGCGCGTGTTTTCTCTGATCCAGTGCCTGACCTCATTAGTGTGTGTGTATGTGTGTGTGTACGCCGTGACAGGACACACACACACACACACACACACACACACACACACACACGGTCATCCATATGTTTAAGGCTGCGCAGCGGATACTCACCACGTAGAGGATGTTGAGCGCGCACAGGGAGTGTTTGGAGCAGGTGAATCCAGCGCAGCCCATCGCGCCTCGATTAATAACCCCGATCAGCGATTAAAAACGGACGCGAAATAAACAATTACAGTCCAATTAATGAAGAAAGGAAAAAAAAAAAGCTGCAGGGCGTCAGGAGCCTCGCTGGGCCACGAAATATTCCGCTCACAACCCCCCCGAGCTGGAAAAGATGTCACACAGCAGGTCGAGAGAAGCCTCGTCAAGGTAGAAACAATGGCAGCTCTAACCGGACGTCGCAGTGTGCGGTTTCAAAATAAGAGCACGCGCCATTGGTTTCTGTCACACAGAAGACATGTTGCGGAGGAAGTCTGGTGTTTGCCTGTGGCGATGCGTCACGCGCTATTATGCATCGACGTGTTCATTGGTTGTGTTGCGTCAAACGCTTTTAATTCCCAGGTCATCCTGAATAGACTATTGCGCTGTCACTGTACTGTAGGTACAAGGTTATGCTATTACAATCTGGACCAAAAGGATGTAATTTTGAGGGGAATAGTATTGGGGGAGTTGCTCGGCACGCCTGGTTAAAAGACTAATCTTTTGATCAAATAAAAACTATGCGTAATTGTGATGTGCAGGTAAATGCTTTCATATGTGCTGGTTGGCCAGAAGGGGGCGCTGCAGCCTTCTTGACTGTGTCATTGTTCTGTGGGGATTGTCAAAGGCTCAAGAACTGGCGTGAGTTCAGTCGTTCCCTGCGCAGTGGACTTGCACGTATCTATCCATGTTAAGAAAGATTCCAAACCACAGGTAGAAAAGATTCTCAGTTCGAAGGGAAGCGTGAATGTGTAGAGAAGTGAACAACAGGGTGTTGATCAGTAATCTTACCCTTCAGTCACTGTGCACTGGTGGTGCACTAAAGCACAAATTTAGCTTGCATGTATTAATCACTGTATAACTGACAAAGTGGTGTGACTATTTAAGGTTAAGTTACCTAAACAAAATGCTTGAACAGTCGATAAATCAAATGTGCTAATATCTAGGGAAACAGTGGAACTACTAGAAAGTTGAGCTAATGTCTGTTAGGCGAGCATAGACACGTTACTTCAATGCTATCAGAAGCATTAATGAACCATTAAAAAGCTGATCCATTGTCTGTTGGGTAGCATAACAGTGCTACTTAGGTATTAGCTTCAGTAAAAATGTTCGCCTTTGATATCAGTGCTATCAGTAGAATTAATAAACTCTTAGCTAACTAAACTAATGCCAATTCATCTAGCATAACCCTGTTATTTCGATATTAACCTGCAATAAATAATAACCAGATGCTAGGGCTATATTAGCACTAATGATTTCATTGACAACCATTTTTCATTTCAGTAGTGAAAACTTTCCACTCTGGCACGATCAGTTATCCGAGGTGCTAGCGTTAGCAGGGTGAAGCGCGGAGTGGGGTGATGTCATTGCCGATGTTGCAGGGCGAGTCAAATGGAAGGATTTTATGTTAGTTGCACCCTTGGTCTAGCGGACGAAAAGACAGCATCCTGAGCAACATGAAAGTGGAACGATAGAATGCTCTTCCCTGCTCAAAGAGACTGGAGGTACTGAAATGTAACAAATGTAATTTTTTTCTGACAATCAGGGCACACTGGTCCTTTGATGTTTTTCTTCCCACGTAGGTCTTTATGGATCATTCTTTGTCTGACCCTTCACCCAAGACCAATTTGCCATTGGAGACCCCACCAGGGGCTGCTGACAACATAGCTCCTGGGATCATTAGGACACTCAAACCCCTCCACCACGATGAGGTGATGCTCCACGGAGGGGTACATGGGTTGTGTCCATTTTATTTTGATAAACATAAACTGTGAAAGTGTCAAGTCGACGCCGCTCACAGCATGGCTCGCCCTGAGATTCACCTGCCAAGGGAACGCTCACCAAAACACCCTCAGTGAATGTTCTCTGGGGGCTATTTTGGGAAAGTCTGTTGTGTGATATCCAAAAATGTGCATTCAATGTCCATGGAATGTTTAAGACATGTTAGAAAATTAATGTTGCCCTAACTTACTGCCAAAAATGTATATCCCGGTTCTCCAAAGCGGTCAAAAGGTGTATTTTTGCCAATCCACCCGTACTCCATCCTGCATTTAACAGCGACATTACCACCACAATCCCATCACTGTCACTGCTAGTATTGACCATTGACTGTAAATAATTATAGGCTGTTTGTACTGAGGACGACGCGACTCCCTCACATCCTGTTGCACAGAGTCTGTACAATAGAGATCAAAAATGTGGTATCAAAGTTCCACCCAGGTCAGTCATGATCGATCAGTTTACCATTAAAAAACAAAACAAAAACATTTTTTACAATTTGAACAGACATGAAAGCAATAGTTCATCCAAAATTAAGAATCTAATTATCTACACACAATTATGCCGTTGCATAAAACACTTGTGGAGTTTCATGGGTAAATGGAGTTGCAGCCAAATCTAATATAATTGAAGTAAATGTCGACAACTTCTTCATACGCGATGCAACAACAGAAAAAAAAACCCGTAAAATGCCTCCATACTGTTCTTGTGGTTTCATCCAAAGGTCTGTAATACCTGACATTCTATATCCAAGTAGAGAGTGTATCATTTACACCAGGGGTGGGCAACTGGTCCATGAAAGGGCCGGTGTGGCTGCAGGTTTTCATTCCAACCAAGCAGGAGCACGCCTGATGCAGCAAAGCGAAGGCAGTTGATTGGTTGGGTGGAATCGGGAGCGCTCCTGCTCATGCCAATCAAATGTCTTCACTCAGCTGATTTGCTGTATCAGGTGTGCTCCTGCGTGGTTGGAATGAAAACCTGCAGCCACACCGGCCCTTTCATGGACCAGTTTGACGCCCCTGTGACTAGGGACTGTGTTAGCAGGGGCTACAGCCTCTGGTTGAATCTCACAAAGCAAAGGGGTCCCATGTGAGGGTCCAGACAAAGAGTGATTCAAGAAACCCTGACGAATCTGCAATTTGGGACATAGAGGAGCCTCACCTGGATTACGGAAACAGGACACCCTCCTGGAGAAACGCCTACGGGGCATAGCTCACTGGCGAGCGCCTGGTGACCGGGGCCTTCGCCCATTGGACCCTGTCAGACGAAGCACAGAAAAAATGACATGGAGCCGCCCCCCTGTGGACCCACCATCTGTGGAGGAGGGCATCAGGGCTGGGTGCAATGCCTGATGGGTGGCAGGTAGAGATGAAAGCTTATGTGTGCTGATCAGTGGCTCTAGGGATGTGGAGTGTCATCTCCCCAAGGGGAAAGGAGCCAGAGCTGTACCCATTGGCTATAGTTGGGCTATCCTATCTGCACAGCATCAGTCCCTTCACCACACTTCTAGAGAAGGGGCCAGACTCTCATTTTCCAGAACTGCCCAGGATGAGATGCACCGGTTGATGTGCGGATGCTCACACGTCCCCTGCTGTCGTAGTTCCCACCACATTTCAGCATAAAGCTTGCCTGTCAAAGGAGAATGCTGCTCAACTAGTTTCTCGGAATGTTAATGTTTTCAGAGAACATTGAGGGAATGTTGCCACAGATGAATGGGCAGGTTTCTGTTATCTCTTTGTAAAGCCTGCCAGGTGGGTCGCTGTTTGTTCAATGAGCATTTCCTTCTCCCTAATCTGAGTGTTGTATTTGGGATTATGCTGGCTCATTGTGAAAACTGACAGGTAAGATGAGAGGTGAGTCTGAGCATCACAGTGATAGAATTTTTTTTCTGTGTGAGGTCCAAAAATGTGAGAATACAAGTGAGTTTAAAAATGTCTCACTTTGGAATTTTCTCATAAGTCTTGGTCTCAAATTTAACATTGACATGAATGGGAGAGTCGGGGGCTCCCCTCAACCCTCGGAGGCTCCTGGAACAAAGTCTGTAAAGTCGCTCAATTTAGATGGTCACAGTTTGTGATTCAGCAAAAATTTTCTTACATATGTGCAAAAAAAAAAATGATACATCATGAGTGAACATTGTGGCCGTAGACAATCTTAAACAGTCTTTGCTGAATTTCATGGCTGTATCCTCACAATACACAGCTACTGTAATTTCTGAAAGGCTCCAAACACAGCTTGAAACATAAACTGTGATTATTCAAAAACTCAAAGACATATCAAAAAGTCGAATGGAACTTTAATAGTCGAATATCTTGTCAACAGGTTTTTCTAGTTAAAATATGGCAAAGGAGTTGGATTTCAAATTGGTGTACGTTTAAAATGATTTAAAGACTCCATTCACTTACATGTTAAAAGTTTTATGAAAAAAAAGCTTAATATTTCAAAAAGTGTAAAATGTGGCACAAACGACGCAAGTGCCGTCCTGAGGCAGAATAAAAACACACGGAGGAAGACGAGGAAGAAGAATAAAAAGCGCACACGGCGTGAAAGCAGAGACTCTGACGGCCGCGGCGATATAAACCGCCGGTCGCCCGTTTTCGGCGGTCGCATTTTCCGGATCGGCACGAAGTTGCCTACATTTTCACCGAAAATAAACGACGCGCCATACTTAAAAACTGTGGCCGCAGCGTTGATTTGTTTGGGAAATCTCTTAAAGCGGGCGATTTTACATGCAATCGAATGCGAAAACGTCCTCGGCAAACCCCCCCAAACTTCCACCCCTGTATGAAGACTGTGGCACACGTGGCTCAAAGAGGCTCACGCTGAGAAACACGAGGCTCTGACGACCACGGTGATGTATTTTTTTTGCTCATTTGGCCGAGAAATGTGGACATGGGGGCCAGTTAGAAAAACGCTCCGTTCTGGGATTTCACAGCAACCCGCTGCGGATTTTAACATGGGGCTCTGTGGGGTTTGGGCGGCCATATTTTACGAGTCGGCACGGATTTCCCTGCGTTTCTGGCGCATGTGACGTCGAAACTGTGCCCGTGACGGCAATTTGCTGGGAAAATTCTGAGCGACTCTCAAACCTGCTCCGCGCTCTAGCCGACGCAAAGCACACACCCATAAATGAACTCGGGCAAAGCTCCCGAAAAACCTCGATACGTAAATCGCCCTCTGTCGAAAACGATATGGAATGTCCCTGAAAAACGAGGGATCGTTTATGGCCGCGCTCTCGTGGCCGTTTTAGCGTAGGAACGTTTTTTCCGTCAAAGTATGCCGAACTAGTTCCATTTAAAAAAAAGGGAGTGGGTGCTTTTCTCTTTTTATTCTCTTTCCCATTCAATCATGGGACTTTTTTTCCACGGTTTTCCTTGATATTCCTAAAACGACGGCCCGCCGGTCAAATCCGGTTCGTTTCCGAATGTGTCCTCATTAGGGCGCGCGTTTTGATGCGGGCCCCGTTTCTCTGTGACACGCGGTTAATGAGCAACGCCGATCCGAAAGGCGTACGGAAGAAGTCTGAAATTTAAAAGTAAAAAAAAACAAACAAAAAACAATTAATGAACAGGGTAACAGTACTTCACATAATAACAAAGCAGAGGTTAACGACGGCGTGAGCGCCGAGTGGTGAGACGGGAGCGAGCTTGATTGGCTCCAGACGTCCTTGTTGTGCCACATGACATCTGACGTATGCGGAAGTGAGCTTCAGCTGCGCGGTGGATGGGAGCCGCTTGGCGGGGACAGTGGCGGCCAGAGACGCGGCCATTGTTCAACATTAGTCTGTTTGTTTGTTTTTTATTTTATCACCGGAGAAGGACTCCGGGGCTTCTTGAGCGACGCGCCGCCGCATTCCGGCGAAGCTAGCTAACGTCACAGCCTCAGCAGACGCGTTGAGCGCGCGGACTGAGAAGTAATCAGCAGATCACCAACCAACCGCAGCGGCTCTCATACAGCGCGAGCACGAGCGCCGCTTTCAGCGGGTGTTTTTTTTTTTTGTTTGTTTGTTTTGTCGATACGCCAGTTCGGGTTGTGGATAAACCCGGCTTAGCTGCTCCGGGACCACGTCATCGCCGCTCCTCTCGGCAGCAGCGGCCGCCTTTGTGTGCCCATGACCTGGAAGTCGGCGCTCCAGAGGCGGATGAACACCCTCCGGTAGAGTCCGCCAGCTGTGGTCACATGACAACCCCCGGTCCATGTGGAAGGCGCTGAGCGGCTCAACATGGAAGATGAAGAGGCGCTGCAGCAGATGGTCGCCGTCCTCAACAAGCTGGTGACGTGGGTGGCCGCCGGGGCCATGGTGTTCGGCGGCGTCGTGCCGTACGTCCCCCAGTACAGGGACATCCGCCGCACGCAGAACGCGGAGGGCTTCTCCACCTACGTGTGCCTGGTGCTCCTGGTGGCCAACATCCTGAGAATACTCTTCAGGTAGCGAAACCGCGGTGTCGGTTTAAAATCAAACGCAGTCAATGCTGATCAAAGTCCGTCATCTGTCTAGTTAGGATTAGGCGTTGTATGAAATTCATCTTAAAGTGGGTCTTTAGAGCTTCAATGGACTTTAAAATGCAGGCCCCCCACCCCCCACTAGACTGTGTGCATGCTGAATTATCCGTACTTCCAAAGATCAGCCAGAGTGCATAAAGCGAGGCAAACCAAGCTGCATCTGTCGTCAGGTATTTTTACAGGCAGTGTTGACTCTGAGCACTCACAGTTTCGGCCCGTAACGGCCTGCTGGGAAAACACTGGCAGGGGTAAACAAAGAGGGAAATTGTCCAAGAGGCTGAGAGGGAACACAGCTTGTGTTTGGCTTGTGCCATCACTTTGTTGGAGCGCGGCGCCTCTGAGGTTTCTTCCTCCAGTTTTTCGTCCTGTTAAAAGTTTTTTCCCTCATTTGAGTAGAGCAAAATATGGCGCGAGGGCCAGAACTGGCCCCCCGGGGGTGATCTCTATCTTGCCCGCGATGTTCGTAAAGAAAGGCAGTCACCCCAATAGAAAGCAATAAAATGCGGCAATATGTTAATGAATCTAAGAAGGAACAATTGCACTGAGTGTGTCATGCTGTGTTATTGGGTTCCAGCAGAGGGTTCTGTCATTGCTAACCTCGGCTTCATTTATGGCGCTTTTCCACCACATGCTGCCGCATGTACTCTTCTTGCCTTTGGTATCGGGTGCTTTTCTGGGGGCCGTTTTGTATTAGAAGATACGACTACCTCACTGCAACTGGTCGTCATAGCGACCTGCGTGTAACTGCTGTGATGCCATCTTCAGCGCGACAGATGCACAGAGCAGCACGGAGAGAAATGATAAGAAGAAGAGACGCTATCGGCAGAGTTGAAACTTGAGAGTTAAAAAAAAAAGCCCAAGTTATTTTTGGAAACATGGACTTAAGCCCACACACAAGAAAACCACATGTATTACTTTCAACATCTCTCAGCACCGAGTGTTTCAAGTGTTTCGATGAAATTGTCCACTCGTGGTTTTGGGCCGCACGGACACAACTTCTCTTGACTGTTCAGTTTTACAGATGAAGTTTACGCTTCCTTCTCTTTCCCTTCCATCAGATTTGGGCGCTACTTCGAGACGCTGCTGCTGTGGCAAAGCATCATCATGATCGCCACCATGCTGATCATGCTCAACCTGTGCACCAATGTACGCACGGCCACCGAGCTCAACACCAAGAGACGCTCCTTCTTAGGTCAGTTCCCCTGAGTCTGAACAGGCCAGCCCAGTTTACAGCATCGCGCCGCACAAACATGAGCGTGCGTGTGTGCATGCGGCAGAGTGTCCACGATAGAGTTGTGATTGTTGCGTCTAAAAGGCTTTAAAGGCTTTTACCACATGAGCTTCCACTCAAGGCAGACAGCGTAATCCTGCTCCGGGATTGGATGCTCATGTGCGCTTTCCATCCGTGCAGCTGACTGACAATAGAAGGGGGAGGGACACTTCAGTGATGAGCTAATCTCCTGTGGTTTTTAGTGTCACCTGACAAAACAGAGGCTTATCTGAATTAAATCAAATGGAGGCAGAAGCGAAATAAAAAAAAAAAGCCAAGGGCAGCTCTCTTCACAATCAGTGTGAGACAAGAAGCAACGTGACATTAAGCTCAACAGTTGGCTGATGCTGTTGGTCTTCCGACTCGGTTTGGCCGCCTTTGCTTGCATCAAAAATGTTCGCAAGCATCCTCACAGCAGGGGATCGTGGTGCAGCAAGTCCAGCCTCCGCTCATCTCCCCCCAACTGAGTCACACGATGGTGACCAGGCAAAAGATATTGCTCGTGCTCATCTATCTGAATCTTTGACATCCGATACTCAAGTCTAAGAGTTGAGACAGGAGGCACTTGGGCTTCTTTTTGGTTTTTGAAGATGTTTCACCTCTTAACCAAGAGGCTTATTTAGTCCTAACTGGTTGGTGGGGAGTCCCAGGTACTTGACCTCTTGCGTGATAATTCACCTGAGAGCCGCTGACCTACCCAGATCGTCATGTGAACCGTTATGATGTCACAATGTTCGAGGGCTGCTTGAAGCGCGATAGATATAATTTGCGATGAAGATGGCAAAGAGTCGCAGAAGTTACAGACGAAGGCTCAGGCTGAGTTACCGGTGCAGGGCACGGACATTATATCTACATCACTGTGCAAATTAGCAGGTCTACTGTGCATCAGTAGATGTGCAACACGATGAATATCTGTGACTAGTGCAGAGTCCTTTAATGCAGTAAATGCCAATTGCACCCTTTCATGTCGAAGAGGAAAGACAGTTTTTACTGGGTGTTAGTATTTTTTTATTTTTTTTTGGCCAGTATGAAAAGGGATTAAGAATCTCGGACGTACCAGCCACATCCGGAGCAACAACGTTGTGACTCTCAGGTGCTGTTAACGACTGTCGGGTGACTTTTTACGACTCTCTAGGTATCAACAATCCTACAAGAGGTTGGATACCTGGGAGTCACCAGCAACAAATTAGAAATGAAGAGGGCTTTTGGATAAGAGGCGAAATGTCTTCAACAACCGAGGTGTCCAGTTGCCTTGTACCTAAAGTATAAGGAGCATGTGAGCGGGTTGACTGAGAATCTAAACATCAGGAGTTTAATTTCATTACTGCTATCTTCCCAATTTTCAGTCCCAGATGAATCACGTTTACCTTCACTCATTCTTTCCAGCAAGGGAGAATTTGCTGCTGCTTCTTCATCGTATTGAAAAGTCATTTCTTGCAGCCCAACAACTCTTCGTAGAAACTGTGGGAAAGTCAGTAAATCCGTGGTCGGTTTTAGTTGAACTCTCCTCGCCGGCCGTTCTCTAATTTAACTGCACGGCCACTCGGCGTGATGAGGAGAGGGGAGTAGCACAGGCAGCGATCTGCGGGACACGGCGCAGCTTGTACACATCGTCGGTCCACTTGACCTTGCGCTGCTTTTACTGTAGGGAAAAAACGGTGGGTTCAGCACAAGTCCATATAGGTAACACACTTTTTTTTTTTTTACAGCAACAGCCCGCATGAATAACTCTGTGGCAGAAAAGCAGCGTCATTGCACTCGCATAAAATCAGGCTTCCATGTAAATTCACTGTTGAATTTGTGTGCCTGAAAGTGTCCGTTATCTCTCTTGGTATTGTCTGTGTAAGATTATTCTTGTGGCTGTATTTGTTGCATCAGAGGTTGACACCTCTGGTCAGAAGTCCTACAAGCGTTTCACTCCGTTGCCTTTATGAGCTTCATAAAGATTCGAGTTCGAATGTGTTGTGAAAGCTCATTTTGAAGGCAAAGTGCAATAAACGCTGCATCGGCCATCTAAACAAACATTGTTGCCCACTTCTGGTCTTTGTGCATTCAGCACTGTGTGATTAGTTAATAAATAAAGCCAGCTGATCTCTGATGTTCAGCAGTTTTATCATGACGGCCTCATTTATCCGAGAATCATCTGTCGTGCCAAGCTTCAAAACCTGACAGATCACCCACAACCAAGCTCTTCTCTCTTTCTCTTCCCCTGTTTCTCTCCCCCCTTCTTTAATATTTATTTTTTGTCTGTAGCAACAGACAGTAAGGACGAGGAGGTCAGAATCCCTAAGAGGCTCTTTCTGGGTATGTACAGAACTCCGTGTGTCTGTCATGACAACATCAGTTGTAGATCATCTCCCCCTCCCCCACCCATCTCTGTGTGTCGTGCATGATGAGCCAGTGTGGCTCTGCCCGCCGCCCAGCCGACACTAACCAATGACTAACATTGTTTACTGCACGCCTGGGTGAAGCACGAATCCCTGCGCATGTTGTTACATCCGTGATTGATCCACCGGACTTATTAAATACCTCTCCATCGTGGCCATGACTTTTTCAATGCATGTTGCGCCACGATTGGACAAGCATTCACTCAAAAAAACCTTTTTTGAATGTACTTTTTTTAGAGCCTGACTGGTTTTTCGGGTGGCTGATTGAAATCCGTGTCACAGAGATATTGGTATCAGCGGTAAAATGGCTGATATGCACTGATGTGAAGTACTTCTTTAGCCGAGTTCAAGAGGGTACGCTGTAACTAGCACTATTTTATTGTAATGGGAAATGATCTCCAGCAGAGTGCGGCCTGCCTCCAAAGGTTGGCACAAATACCCTTGATGACCATGACAATTATAATTTCACTGGTGCGCCACTCACCTCGCATAATTTGCCAGGCTGACATTGGCCATTTATTAATCAAAGGAATCACTGCTGTACTCAAGGAACAAAACATCGGCCTCACTAATAGTTACAACTATAAATCAGCAAAAGAGATTGAGAATTAATAACACAAACCACAATGTTATAAATGCAAGCAAGACAAGACAGCAAGCAAGAGCTACATGCGGGAATACGAAATGACAAACGTATCCAAATATTGAGTCCAGCCAGGCAGGATTTATTTATTTTTTACTCCCTAACATCAGTAGTGGTTCCAAAACTCTAGTACCAGTCGGGCTCTTTGTTGTTAGATTTTTTTTTTGTTTTTTTTGCATGTTCTCTATTTACGAAATGGCAGTTCTTAGTGATCATGATTTACTGTACAATACATTAATATTGATAATCTTACAGCCTTAACATTAATATGAAGACCAAATGAATCAAATACACGAGCATGACAGTCTAACTTAAGCTACTTCACTGACCTCTTGTAGTCTTCATGTTTCGCTTCATGCTTATGTTTTTACATTTTTAAATAAGAGAAATTTTTTTTGTATGTTGTCTGATGTTGTCTGTTTCTTTAACCACATTTAAATTTTTTTTTTTTTTTAAATCTAATCTGCTTGTTGTATTCTACAGTGCTGTGATGCGAACATAAAGTGTCTTGCTGCTTATGGTTGACTAATACAAACGCATATGCTCATGACGTTTAATGACTTAATGAGGTCTTGTACGGCAAAGCAAACGAGATGTAGGCATAGCTCATTTGTGTGATACCCAGGTAAGAACATGACTATTTGGATAGTGACAATTTTTTGCCTCTGTACAAAATCATGATGGGTTTCAAATAATTCAATAAGTAATTGAAGTGTACACTCAGCTTTAATTTAAGAGGCTCTAGAAATTGATTGACGTGATATTTCTAGGCATTTGGTGATGTCCATCGGTTCCGGACTGCAGACTGCAAATTTCCAGTGTCAAAAACAATCCATTTTTACAACTATGTCCAGTTATCACTTTTGAGGCCGAGAAAATGAGTGACTTGTGTAAAAGTAATGGCTATCGTTGCATTATTTAAAACCCCTCGAATTAAAGCAGAGAGTCAACACTTCATCATCCCTGGTGTACAGAAGCATTTTTTTTCAAAATTGTCAAAATAATTATGGACTTAACTACTTTTACCCAAAAAAAATAACCTACTAATGATTGTCTGTTCATGTTTCAACATGTCATTGACTTGAAAGGTCTCTTAAAAGTATAGTATGGACTGCACAGTGAGTACTTGTGGAATATATTCACAGCATTAGTAAAAATAGGCTGTGGTTCCCAATCTGGACACTAGATGGCAGTAAGACACTGTTTCCTTGAGGTGAAGAAGGATGGATGGACGCGTTCCTCTGTGAGCTGAGATCCATTGCTGATTCCCCTCTTAATCGGACTAAGTAATGCCGACTAGATAGCTTCATGTTCATTTGAATTGGATCATTTTAATAATGCTCTGACTAATTGTGCATAAAAAGCACAACAACAACAACATCATCACGGTTTGCCTGTGTGTGGCAGCCTGAGTAAAGGAGCAGGATACGTTTTCCAGTTGTGTTGGTGCTGGCTTGGCGTGTAGATCTGCCTGCAGCCGGCTCAAAGCCCCGAGCTCCTACCGGCGGTCATTAGTCAGCAAGCATCAGAATTGACAGAAAGCCGTGTTCTTTGATCGCAGCTCTGCAGGTCCGAGCCTGCTCATTGACCCGCCAGCGGGAAGATCAAGATTGAGCAGGTTGTAGTTCACCGTTAAAGAGAGCTTGAGAAAGCTGTACATCAGTCTGTCCGCACCAACTGTGGTCATTGTCCGGGCTGCGGGATGGACGCATGATCAGAGATGCCGCAAAAATCGTGGAACTCTCGTGATCGAATCCAGTGCCAAGCAGGTTTCGATGTGCAGCTGTCGGCTTCACGCTGCGTTTCACAATGTGCTGTCCGGGAAGCAGGACGAATTCACAACCTGTGTATTTCTCTGGACCCATAGTTTGAATTATGTTGTCTCGCCACGTGTCCCTTGATTGTAGGACATTAGTGTTCTCAAAACAGCGCAGTCATTATCACAGCACTCCTATAGAACTGGTGGAATTTTGTGCTGTGAAAGAAAAGCAGCATAAATATATATTCAGTATATATTATTATAGGTATGATAATTTTAAACGGGGAAAGTATTCATCGCAAAGGGTAATTTGGAACCTGCGACTTGCTCTCTGGTGCCCTAACCACAATCACAGCTGGGGGCTGTGTAGTTTTTCAGGCTGGGGACGGATCTTGGTATAATAGCAGCTCAGTGCGACTTTATATGGAAGACTGTGCAGTGCAACTCATTTAAGGGATTAAAAGATCAGATCGTTTGGCTGTGTTGGCATTAGAAAAGTCGGTGATCACTCAGGTGGAAGTAAAGGGGTTTGGAAGGAAAGATTAAATATGAGTCAAAAAAAAGGTTTTCGTGTGTGCATGAGTAAAGTTGTTTCAAGGTATTTTGCAGTGTAAAAATGAATAAAATCCAAGTAGTCATTGTACATCCTTTTATGCAAATTTTCCTGGCTAGACACAAAAGTTTGGACGTTTGGCTCAGGGTTCAGGTTATTTGGCCACGAGGGAATCGGCAGCATCGGAGCAGCTGACGCATCCATAGAAGTAAGATGCATGTGATGCTTTGTGCGCTAAATCTTTTGAAAGATGTTCCACGCTTGCGTGCAAAAGGCCTGTTGCATTTGTGGCAATGAGCGTCGCCCGCATCGATTCTTGTAAAGTACTGCAAAGTATAACCAGACTTTGCAGCGTTTGTCTCTCTCCATGCACGTGTACCGTTAGCAAAACCAATAACGTCAGAGTTTATTGATACTCTGGTATTTCATAATTTATTTCCCCAATGCCTGTTTAACATCAGGAGTCTGTACCCATTCCTAGTTATGTTACACAGGAGCTATTATGCTGTCTTCTAGCTGTCTTGTAGCTCTTCTATTCCACTAGAGTAGCTTAAAATGATTCATGGTTCAAATAAAATCCTTATTTATCTTTTACCAGGCTTTTATACAGCCTAAAACAGGCCTATAAACAAGCCATTTTTGCTCCCATCTCTTTAAGGCCCCCTCCCCTCCCTGAAAGCCCACTTTTATCTGATTGGTCAACTTTCACAAGTCTACTGAGGAGTAGCTGGCTATGCCGAGGAGCGGTTGTTATTCACCTGAATTCAGGCTGTTTTTTTTTTTTTTTGTTTTTTTAGATGTCGCAGTTTTATCACCACTCTGCTATACTCACCCCATTGAATACAGAAACAGAGAAATGTGCAAATGTGGGCAGCTGTATGGTGAATCAAGAAGCATAGATGAAATGATTATAAAGAGTAGCAGGCTGGCCAGAGGTTAAACGCGGTGTAATCGGCTGTGGCTGCAGCCGCCCGGAGCTGCGCGGCAGCAAACTGTCGACTAAACTAACTACAGAAGCTTTTTTTATTCTTCGGGACTTTGTGCAATTAATCCATAACCATGGATCCGATATTGAATCGTCGCATGTGAATATTTTAGCCATTTTTCAATGGGAGCGATTGTTAGCACAGATGCTCGCCGGCCATATAGGATTTCCCATGATTATTTTGGACAGTGTCTCGGCCAGTCAGAGGTTTGCTCTCATCTCGTGGAGCAACGGGAGGCTGATCCGACTATACATGAGTATTTCGGCTGCTGGATTGACCGCCAAGGGTGAATTGAATATTCCCACATATGTAGGGGGTGTCGGCTTTCACATGACCACCCGCTTCATCGTCTGTAAATTTTTTTTTCGATCTATGGAACATTTAGCAGCAAAGCCAAACGCCGTGGCGGCGCTGTGGTGCACATCTCGGTTTTAAGACAAATGAAAAAAGCATTTTACTCGGTGGCGATGGCGTCTCACGTCTGAGGATGCTGACGTGCTCGTCTTCCTCAACAACAACCAGTAGGCTGGAGTGGTCGCCTTTTTTTTTTTAAGTCACTCTTGCTATTTGCCATCAGGATTTGTTCATTAAATGTCGGGAAACAACTGTCAGACTGTTGTCTTGTTAATTAGTGAAATGATATCCGGTTGGCCTCCGCTGTCTTCAAGAGCGTCGCTTAGGCTCTTTGTTTTGTCATCTTTTTAAAAGTCTAACTGCCTTGTTGTTGGATTGTTGCTGTTCTCTTATTTCTTCTTGGAATAAGGATTTCCTTCAGGGAGAAAAAAAACTAAACACATTTTCTTTAGTTCCACCATAGGCATTTTTTAATGAAAAAAATTAATAATGAATCCATGGTTGTGAATTTTCCTGTCAGTTAATTAAAGAAATCTTTTTTCAAATGTTTATCCCTAATAATAGGCATTTAAGTGGTAGTGCAGCAACATTGCTTTACTTTGGTTCCACTCTGAAAGCCCATTAGTCATCTGAAAAAGCTCCCTGTCTAAATTTCAGAAAATGAAGCATGTTGAAATCCGAGGTTCAGTTCCTCAGGTCATTATAACTCAAAATAATAGTCCTCCCCCCTCCCACGGGACTTCTGATTGGCAGTGCACCATTATTTCACTTACCCCTATATACTTTTCCGGTGGGTCTAACTGCAGCCAGTGCTCAGTAAACAAGTCACTGAAATTCTCCGTCTCTGACCCACGACTTCCCACACAATGTCCCACAATTCCGCGGGACTTCAAACCCAGCTGTGCTCGAGATGCCGGCTGGCCGTGGGGAGTCCACTTTATGCAGCTCCAGTCTGCTCCCACGCAGCGCCACCGCCGCTGCCGCGCAGCACCGGGATTAAAGGGAACAGGAGGAGGCCCCAAGGTGCACAAGTGGCACAGCGAAACCAGGTGTATGACGGGGGTATGGCTGAGGTACAGCGCTGTGATTAAGACCCCTGGGTGGCCAGCGTGGAACGGCGCTCTTGCCGCACCCGGTGAGATGCTGCTCGTTCAAATCTGTGCAAGATTCCTGTTTTTTTTTTTTTTTTTTGCGTTTGCTGCTGCTCGGTGTCGGAGGCACATTTTGGTCTGCTTCTAAGTCTGCACATGCAGGATTAAGTGAGGGTGACTGTACAGCACTGGCACGAGGAGCTGCACAAATGAGCATAAAGCGTGTTACAATGGGAACGATGCTGCTTTGGTTAGAGCCCATCCAGAATCCCCTCGTCACCAAATTAAGCTGCAGAAAGTCAAAAATATCTCTTAATTTCATGCATTTGCTCTCCTCTCCGCCAGAGAATGGGGGAGGAAGGTTAATGAAAAGTTTTTTTTGTTGTTTGTTTTTAATCTTTATTTGAAGGATTTTTTTTTTTTAAAAATTGGGAAGATAATTCAATATTCACATATATGTAGAGGGTGCCACAGCTATTGCGTGATCACCCCAGTACCCGAGTACAATTTTTTTTTTTTTTTGCCTAATTGTCCTTATCATCCATCAGTGATATCATCTGGTTAAACGTCTGCTATGGTACATAATTTAGTTGCAAAGCCAAACACCATGAATAAACTCTGCGGACACATTTTGGTTTTAAGACAAATGAAAAACCATTTTACATTTTCATGTCTGTTGATTTTTATCTCTGTACTATCAATCTCGCATTCTTTTTTATTTTTGTCGTCTTTATCTCAATCCTGCGTTGTGAAGCACAAAATGTTTGCATGAAGATGCTATACAGTATTTACTGCACACAAAATTGAGCTAAACCTAACAGAATAAGGTACCAGCTACCTTGCAGCCCAGAATGAAGACTTTTATGTTCACTAGGATGCAAAAATGTGTCTTTCACTTTTTGAGCTGCTTGTGACATTAACTTCAGTTGCTCTGTTGCGACAGCTATGTGCAGAAGAACAACAAAACAAGCTAGCAGACATTTTATTGTCTCCATAAAGGTGTTATGACTCAAGCAGCAAGTCAACACGGCAACATAAGCATTCGATGGAAGTTATTTCTTTGGCCACCCAAAGAGTAAAGGTTGAATTTCAGCTGGTGTTTATGTGTTTTTGTGTTGTTTTGTAAATTAGTGATTTACTGACAGTGTTTTGGTCACGTAATGACATAAAACATGATGCACCAGCAGACAAAAAACAGAAAGGCAAACTCGGCTACTGTCAGTCGGGTCTGTAGTGGGTTTAAAGAGTGTTTACTAGCTAACTAGCAGGCTAGCGTGCCTGCAAAGCAAAGTTGCTTCAATCTCATCACGGGAAACCTTTCCCTAACGCCACAGCACAGCCATACCCCCGTTTTTGTCTCGTTTTTTTTTTTTTAAGTTCTTCTAAGTGAAAGGAAACCAATCTTAGGCAATGTGAAGTCCTCTGAAGACTACAGGCCATGTCTGTGTGCGTCGGGTCATTTCACTCAGAGCCTCAGCGCTTCATGTGCTCAGTTTGTGCTCATGGTGAAGCTGTGCACACCTGTAATAGCAAGGATGGTGTTGAACGCTGCTCAATCACTGCTGATTATGTCCCTCTGGCTTTTATCAGGCGGCGCCAGCCTGGTGCTAGTTGGCCCTCGTTCGCGGTTCTCTGGCTCTGTTGCCAACCAGGCATCTACAACCGCAACACCTACGGAATAAACGGAGCCGTGCAATATACACAGCAGCGCTGAAACAGATATTCTTAGCTCTGCTTATGCACTAAATAGAAATATACACCCCGTTTTAACTTTAGCTTTCAAAAAGCTGTTCCTCCTCTGGTTTGTAAGGGTTCAGCAGGTGAACTTGGCTTGTATGGGATGTGTGGTGGGATGGTTTTAGAGCTTTGACCTGGTTTGAATTGCTCTTTGACTCTCTATCACTTATATTTCTGGAATTTATTTAACCTGGAACAATTGAATTTGCTCAATACTCTAGAGTACCTTTTATAGCCCCACCATGCAAATCCATTTAGAAATGCCATCTAAATGTCAGAATCGGTCACCGTTAATTCTGTAATGAAACAATATTTCATCCAGTAATAAATGCTAATGTCATTATTGTATTTTTTTGTTACAAAATGGCAGCGAGTTTAAATTAAGTGAGGTTAAACCATGTTGTGCCGTCCTTCCCCCCCCATATTTTGTTTCTGTGTCTACACAGGCCTGCACGTTGCTCAGAAGTTGGCTTCTTGCATTATTAGAGCCTTATTTGTATGTGTTTAAATGAATCTGCGTTATTGCATCCGATGCTTGTAGAGATCCTATTTAAGATCCGGCAGATATGAGATATGAGTTTAATGATTAGCTCTTTCAGTCGCCTGAAACCGGCGGCGGCACATCTGTTGTCTTCACTCTCATAAAGATGAGCCGAATCAGCTACACTAGCATTAGCCGAGGCAATCAGCACCATGTGGCTGTGATATTACTGTGCCATATCATCACGGCGTGATTAGTGTTGGCTGTGTTTGCATATTGCAGACACCGGTGCTAAGAATCCGGGTTTGAATCTTCGATCGGCGTCCAGATTCCCACTGAGCGTCTCTGACGGTCATCCTGTCTCGAGGCTTTTCACCACCTTCGCACTCTCATTTCACAGAGCGTCCTCCTCCAAGATGCTGCAGATCAAAGCTTTGCAAGATTATGAATGAGCCCAGATCAGGCCTGATAGGAGCTACCTATTTCTGGCAATGGCATATAGCCTTTCTGAATACAAGAAAGGGATTGTGGGAGCTGTGTGAAAATTCCCAGCTCAGGTGTGAAATTAATCAAAAAACTTTTTTTTCCACAATAACGTAGTTTCCTTTTGTTAACGAGATATGGCTAACGAGATATGGCTATAGAAAAAAAAGAATGGACGGGATGGGAGGAACATTATTTCACCTCGTGTTGCTAAATGAGAAGTGGCAATTGAGAGATAATGATACTTAATTGAACTGTACAAAATTAGAAAGAAACCAGATGTATGGTTGGGAGATATACCAATAAATGTGATCACAATATATATTTTTTTCCTATATTGATGGACATCAACATTTGTTGCAATATATAATTTCATAATGCTTTCTGTTTGGTAATCTCGATAATGACTGAGGTCTGAAGAAGCCAGAGGTTCAAGTTTATCTTTTGATTAGATGTTGTGATAAAACATATCACGCAACAATATTAACTTTTCAACAGTCTAAGTTAGCTTGCATGGTAAAAAATTAAAATGTAAATCAGACTAAGAGCTGGAACTCCTCCACATCAGATTCCTTTGGCAGCAAACATCTCTAATGTCTCCACAGAGCTCAGGAGCATCACGCCTTGTGCTGTAAACTGCAGGACTGCACTTGTTATATTTTTGCTTTAACTGGATGCTTCTCATGAGGCAACGGCTTCAAAAGACAAGACCACTGGTGGTTGTTTTGGTGCAGCCCTTCAAGCACAGCCAGCAGCATTTTAATACTCCCAGCCTGGCCACTGGTACTCTGAAAGGTTTTTTTTTGCCCTGAAAGGTCTAGTTTTGCAGAACCAGTTCATGTTTCTGCTAATGTCCCAGGGCTGACCAGCTGGCTGAGCTTCTTGGTGCAAAACCTTCATTTTTGTGGTCTCACTCTCGCTTTCCTTTTGTTGCGCCCCCCGCAGACTTTGACTGGAACTACTTCTGGTCATGGAGCCGCTTCTTGGATTATGTGCAGTGTGTTCTGGCCTTCACACTGGTGGCGGCGTACATCACCTACGTCCTGCTGGATTCGGCAGTGTTCGTGGAGACCCTGGGCTTCCTGGCTGTCTTCACTGAAGCGATGCTGGGCACGCCGCAACTCTACTGCAATTATCAGAACAAATCCACAGAGGGCATGAGGTATGGATGCAACACTTCACTGAAGGCCACATTCAGACAGGATTCTGATTTTATAAGGCATTTGGCTTTTATTGGGCAGATCAGGTCGAGAGATATGTTTGCATTGAGATGTGTCCTCATTATGTTTTCATGATTGGACATGGACTTGAAAATTTGGATGTCAAGACAAGGACTTAAGAAAGCTGTGCTGATTTTTTTTTCTTTTAGGTCATTTCTACATATCAAAAGTAGCCCACAGGGGCTCAGTCAAATATGATTGGTTACCTTGGTTACCCAAGGTACAATTTTGTATCGAGTAATTACTTGGTCTTGAGAGTCTCTGCTTGTTCTCTGTAATCATTGGCTCGCTGTCATGTCTTGTCAGTCATCGGCGCATCCCTCACTTTGCTGCCATTGAGCTCTCTCCGGGTGAGCTGACAAGATCCTGGACTTTTTAGAAAACATTTGGGGGACTATGATACTCGCAGTTTTGGACCATAAACTGTAGCTTCTCTGGACAACACACCTCCACTTTTGGCCCCGGAAATGGTCGCTGCCATCGTTTGCTGGTGATCACCGGCAGTAAGAGTCTCTGCAGTAGCAATCAGGACATTAGGCTTTGGCATAAAAGTCCCACCCAGCTTAATCACAAGTGTTCAGATTACCATTAAAAACACCTTTTTACAGTCTGAAACAGTAACGCTTATAGAAAGTTAGTTTTACGTGCCCAACTTTATGTATGGTTGAAAAACAAAAGTCCAATTTCCAATATTTCACTCCAAGCTGTTGTCAGTGATGAAACCATGCATCCTTTTTATAGCATCAAATGACTCCACACTCATCAGAAAAATGAATACTTGAACAAACATCAGCCATACCAAAAACTACTTGAATTGACAAAAATCATCTTTGGGAGAAAATTATATGCATAGTACTTTAAATATATTAGTTTGGCTAAGTCCCATCGACTAATATGGAGGAGACGGGGCTTATTACCTGAGAAGTATTGGACCCCCAGAGATCTGTCTTCTGTATCTGCAGTTTTAGCATCTTCCAGCTCCTTCTTTTGATTTTACATTCACCATTTATATTTATTCCCTAAAGACGGAAACAGTACCAAAAGGTGAATGAATCATGGAGTTGCATATTCAATCCTGTTTCCCAAAAAACTGCAAAGTTGTGTAAAATGTGAAGAGAAGTAAAATGTGATGACTTGCAAAACATTGGAATGGTTATATTTTATTGAAATAAGCACAAAAACATTTTGAACTGTTGCCGGTTAGCATAACTAGTTGAGAGATGTTCCACTGGTTTTGTTTTTACATTTCACTTGTTTTTGGGTCTTTTGTTGTGAGTCTGCCAACTTTTTTGAAACGCTGCAGGTCCAAAATGTCCAACGATTTAAAAAAGAGCAATAACATTTCCCAGTTTCAACATTTGAAATGTTGTCTTTGTGCTCCTCTCCACATAAATATGGGCTTTCAGTAACACATCCTATTTCTGTTTACTTTTTACACAACGTTTTTGGAAATGAGTGCTGTATTTTCCCTAATAACATCAGCTAGCCTACTTCATGTCTGCATGAAGTCTGACCAGATTTAATTTTCAGAAAAAACAGCCCCGTAGTTAGATTTAATAAGATTTTGAGTCAAATGCAATGTCCATTTAGAACTAGTGGTAATGGCACAAAAAAAAAGTGGAGGAAGAAATCGTTGAAATGTGAAAATGAAAAACAAGTGCTCATACGCAGTTCGTAACCGACTGAGATAAAACATTTTCAAGGTCTTTAAACTTTAGCTGTTGAGCATTTTCATAACCTGCTGTGCTAAATTCTAATATAAGGAAAGATGCTTTTCTGTGATTGGTGTCATCCTTCCTTTTGTTCATCTACCATGTTTTAAAGTGTAATTTACTAAGTGTGGGCTAGCTGGATATCAAAACAAAGTCTGTTGTGTCCTTGATTGATGATGATGTCAGTCTTGATGAGCACTGGTTTATTTATAAGTTCCATCACAGGCAGATTTGAGGCTCAGTAGAACCATGGAGCACATTTGTGACTAACGGCTGCACACGTCCTCATTCCCGCTTTTGTAAGTATTTCCGGCACCTGTTGAGCAGGAAGTGAGAACGGAGCTCCTAGCAACCACTCATTATGCAAACATGCCCCCTCTTACGTTTCTCTGAAAAATCAGTACGGTAATGATGGTAGCTGCTGTGCTGCTCTCGTGTTTTATCGGCTCATTCATGTTGATTTGAATTAAGTGTCGGGGCGGTATTAGAGGCTTTTGACTGGGGTTGGGAATCACCAAAGAACCCACAATATGCTATCACGATGCAGTGTTTTCACGATGCAATATTATCTTGTCTACTTAGTCACAATACAATAGTATTGCGAGTTCATGAGATGCTGTGTATTTCAATAATATGTATTGGAAAATATTGCAATCTTCTGCCTTTTTTCAAATGCAAATAATGTTCTAAAGAAACAAAGAAGTGTCAAGTAGACTGACTGTCCTGAAGACCTGCCAGTGGTAGCAACAACAGGTTCGTTTGGACTGATGAGGAGTCCAAACTACCTCTAAATCTCATTCGGGAGAAAAACAAACATTTTAGATATTTTCCTGATGACTTCTGGCATTTCTCTTGTTTTATGTCCACTATAACTTGTTTTTCGTTCCAATCTCTTATTCTGTTTACTGGCACGTTACAGACCCACCTCGGGTGGGGATGACTATGCCACCTTCTGACTAAATTGTGCTTTGTGTTGCCTAGTTTACTCTTTCCAGACCATTTGATGGAAACATGCCTGATTTACATTTTTTCAACAATTCAAAAGTGGAAAAGGGGAAAAGAAATGTCAGAACAATTTGAACTGCAACCCCCTCTCAAAAAAACCAAAAAAAAAACAATTAAAAGATGGAATTGTTTATCTGTTGTAAGACGCATGAGTTTGACATTGTACACAGAAAACACAGGCTTGATAAAAAGCTCTTGCTGTGTGTGTGTGTGTGTGTGTGTGTGTGTGTGTGTGTGTGTGTGTGTGTGTGCGCGTGTGCGTGCACGCGTGCGCCTGTGACGTCATAGCAGAGTGTGCCACTCTCTGCTAGCTGGCTTTCTGCAGCAGACAGATAAGAGAGCTCCAGCAGGGCAGCCTGTCCACTTAACTGGCCATGACAGCTCCCACGCTGGGGTTTTCCATACCCCCGCCGTCCCATGCCATATTTATTTTTGATATATACATTTTTTTGTACTTCCCACCCACTCGAAGCTTTGTGACTAACGTCCTCACTTGGGCACAAAGCAGTCAGTGCAGCGACTATAAGAAACCACCCGTGGCTTCTCTCATGCATCTCAAAAATCTGATGGAGTCCATGATTTATTTGAAGATGGAAGTATCAGTGCATCTGACTTTAAAGCGGTCTCCCCTTTCACGCAACATCTTCATTCGCTTGGTGTAAATCCAAAATGCATTTCGACAAACATGCTTTTAGACAGGGAATATAGCTGAAGCAAAACCGCCAGCCAGTTTGAGAGCATATAAAAACTCAAAATGCAACATTTCCTGTAGCTGCAATGCATTCTGGTTTATTTTCAGCTCAAATTGTGCCACTTGCATGATGTTTTTTTTTTTTTTCCTCTTCCTCTGCATGATTGTTGAAAGCAGTAGCAAAAGCACAAGCATGTTCTGCTGTCAAACGACATCGGCCTTTGAGCAGTCAACCATAAAGACATGAAGCTTGTTTCCGAGAGCTGTTTTAAATCATATGTTGCGTCTCTGTGTGGATTCTCCACCAGGGAATTTATAGCATTTATTCAAGTTTCTTTGGCTCAGCTTTCTCAAGTTTCAGTTTGCAAAGGTGGTGCTGCTCAAAGCCTGTTCACTCCTTTTGTTTGCTTTGCAAACCCAAAAGACAATCCGTGCATAGAAAATATTTTATTACTGGAGTGTACGTTATTGTCAGTGCTTGTTACAAAGCATACCAATACCTTACTACAAAGCATCATCACCTATTCGCTCCAATACATTATATTTAACAAATAACAGGAGGGTCAAATTCATTTCACATATGCACATTTATATGCCTCCACACTGGCACTAGCCTTGACCGGTGGCATCATGTTTTTGGGTTGTTTGTCTCATTCCTCTGAACGTGATATCTTCGCCACGCTTGGATGGAAAGTCCTTCAAATTTGGCACAAACGAACAACTGACGAGGTTGCTCTAACCAAAGACTGATGGACTGCCTCAGAAGCGGAGAGCTACCTCACCAGTACCTGCAACTACACAGGTGATAACTGGCGAATGAACTTTGTAGTCCTGGCCGCTGAAAGCCTGCAAGGCCAGCATACAGCCGAGCTTCTCACTGAGAAGCTAGAGCAGTGGAGATCTGAAGGGAGACTTATTGCATCCATCCATGACAACGCCGCCAGTATAATCGCTGCCAATGGTCCTACCAGAATTGGTTGGGTTTCATTTGCCTGCTATGCATCCTCCAGTTGGCCCTTAACGACGGATTTGCACTATACCTACGTCAAGTAATCTCTGCAGCTGGCAAACTTGTTAGCCACTTCAATCAGAGCACGGTGGCAAGCAAAACGCTGCAGAGAAAACTGGAGCAAATGGGCCTGGCAACCCACCAGCTTATGCAGTCTTGTAAAACACGGCAGAGCTCCATCTGTGATACACTCGATCGTCTGGTGGATTAACGTTAGGCTGTTGTTGCCGTCCTTTCTGGTCGAATGGTAACCGAGCTTCAAGATGCCAGGGTTCTGCTGTGTCGGCTGCACTTAACTGTGCCACCACGCTCACGTCTGCAGAGAAGGACGGCTCCACGCCCAACGCTGATCCCATCACCTTCACCCTAATCGACAAGGATGTCATGCTGTGAAGATACAGGCCCAGACTCATTGAATTCAAGGCAAAAGTGCGGTTCTCCCTCAGCAACTGAATGAAGATAGACCACCTCTAAACTATTAAGTTGACATGATTTCCATGATAAATAACCAATGATGACTGAATTGGATCAGACCTTATTAGATTTAGAGAAATGTCTCTCATCTACGTTGCCTTTTTAGATCGGGTGTATTTTCCAGTCAGATGAGTTGGTGTCATTCATTCCTCTGATCACATCCATGCTAGACTCTCATCACAAACACCTGGGCTCTCTCAAACCAACACTGAAGGGAGGCTGCAAATGCAAAACCGGTTGAGCAAAGAGAGGCAGTGGAGATGAGCCAGGCGGCTACTCCTCATGTTGGGGGAGTTGAGGCTTTGTTGTCCGACACACATGAGAGGAGCGCAAACAGTGGAGCTGCAGGCGTGCAGCCCTCTGCTAGGGCGCTACTCCTCGGGGAGCGACTCAACATGACAATAGCAGTGAAACACAAATTCAGAACTTTCTGAAGGCGGCGACACTCATCCTGGTTGCAACCCTGCTGATTCGTGGAAAGTGAATGGAATAAGGTTTGGCAGGCTGGCAAAATTAGCACGCCGGTACCTCCGCATCAGCTTGACGGTGGTCCCTGAATATGTTGTCACGCTCATCTTCCTGAAGATGAATCAGGAGGCAGGAGAATTGTTTTTTTTTTTTTAGAAGTGGACAGTCGCTGCTGAAGCCTTTCTGTGCAACACTCTTGCTATTTGCAGATCGGAATCATTCAGGTTGCATTTTGGGGAAAACTATTGATATTTTTTGATAATCCAGTATTCCCCTACACCTCAGTTATCACAACACCAGGCGCTCTCTACCAGATCACTCCCAGCGCCCGAGTGCGAACATTTGAGCAATCCCTCAGACCAGCATATGAGGTTCTAATGGAAGCATGCCATGCCCCCGAGAAAGAAGTGCTTGCTTCTCCATCTATGTGACATTCATCTCAGCAAGCAGTGATGTGTCTTTCCTAATAAAATCTCTGACGTGAAAGTAACAAAAAAGATAATTTCTTGGTATGCCATATTTTTCCATAATTTGTTTGAAAGTCATAAGGTCGGGCAATCAAAAAGGTCACCCCAGGAAGAAATTCCCTGAGCTGTCGTTATCTGGTACCATTGTGGACCACGAAATTTGAGGACCTAAATCCATTGGTTATGACTGCAGCCCGTGGCTGGGTGTACAGGACTTTCACCCACCTAACAAAGGTATCACCTAAGCCGCATTGTTCAAGTGTAAAAAAAAAAACAACAAAAAAAACATGACCATTTGACAAGGTCGAAAGCTTTTTCTTTATCTTGGAAAATTACGAGACCATCTGGTGCCTGGTGTTCAGATATAATATTTAGCAATCTTCTAATGTTATCGGAATGACATTCTTTAAAGAAGCCAGTTTGATCCTCCTTCAGTACGATGGATGGAAGACCTTCCGAGCGTCTTGCCAAGACTTTGGAGAGAATTTTTTAAATCTACATTCAGCAGCGAGATTGGAATATAGGAGGCACACTCCCCAAATGCATTTCCCTTTGTTGAAGATTATAGAAATATTGGCTTCTCTTAATAATGGTGGGAGAGCACCGCACTCAAAGGAGTGGTTGAACGTATTCATCATGGGCTCTAATAAAAGATTTGACGGCCCAGTGCTTCGCCTGTCTGAAGAAGTTGAATGGTCTCTCGCGCTTCGGTCACTAAAACTGGGCCGTTTAATTTAGATATCTTATCCTGTGATATATTTGGGAGATCGAGTTCGGAGAAGAAAGCTTCCTTTAGTGTTTTGGCATCGCTAGTTTGTATCTACTGGTATAATTTTGAATAAAAATTTCCCAAAGTGTGATTAAGTAGTTTAGGATCAGGAAAGCAAATCCCAGACCTGTCTAAAATTGACTCAATAATTTTAGGGCCCTTCGTGTTTTTGTTAGATTTGTTAAATATTTTCATGGTTTATCCTCGTGTTCAAATAATCCTTGTTTTGCATATCCTAATTTTTCCCCTGCCTTCTTTCTTAACAAGGAGTCTAATGTGGAGCGAATGGTGATAATTTTCTTCTATTTTGCCGCTGTAGGTTTCTTGGCGTATTCTTTCTCTTCCATTAAAGCTTGTTGTTCCATATTTTTGTATCTTTTGTTAGCAGTATAGGGTATAATTAACCCCCTTGTATAGGCCTTGTAGGTCTCCCAAAGGAGAGATGGACTATTAGTAGAAAGGGAATTAGTGGGGAGAAATATCCTAAATTCTGTGGTGAAATATGATATGAATTTGTGATCTAAAATTGAGGTTTCCTTCTCCAGATCATATGTTTTTTTTTTAAAAGAGTTTTTTAAATGTTATGTCCAGATACACGGCCACATGGTCTGATATTATAAGGTTTCCAATTGAACAGGAGACAACAGATTCTGGAAGCTGTTTTGGGGCAAGAAAGTCATCAACTCTTGTGTAACAATTGTGAGGGTTAGAAAAAAAGTGAATTCTTTATCATCAGGGTGCAGTGCCCTCCATACGGCCTCATATCCAAAGTCCTCACAAAGACCTGTGATTTGTTTTGACTGTTTTGATAGCGGTAATACACCTGAAGGAAATCTGTCCATCAAAGGATTCATAACAATTGAAATCACCTCCTGCAATAGCACTTTCCACTGCAAGAACAGATAACTTTACAAATGCCTCCGACAGAAAATTAAAAGGATGGCCTGGAGGACAGTGAACATTTAAGAGAGCAGAATCCTCTCCGTGTAAAGAGGCTTTAAGTACATACCATCCATATTTATCTTTGATACACATTAACTGGTAAATTTTTCCTTGTAAGTATTGCCACCCCTCTGCTTTTAGCGGTGAAAGATGAGAAATAGACTTGATCATTGCCGTGCTGTTTTTTCCTTTTTAATTGCTGAGTGGCTTCCTTTAATATTCCAAGTACACAGTGTCAAGGTTTCACAGGTCATGACATTTTTTTACTGAGAATCGGAATCAGTTTTATTGGCCAAGTCTGCGGGATACAAACAAGGACTTTGACTGGGTTACATCTGCTCTCATACAACACAACAGGGACGACTAGTAACAACAACAACAACAACAACAACAACAACAACAACAACAACCACACACACACACACACACACACACACAAAATACAACAAGCGATACCACGAATACACTGTGAAAGTGAAATAATAGTCGATAAATAGAGGCAATACAACGGAGCTATTTACGCTCCCATATGTATTGAAATTTCTATGATGGTTATGTATCTGATTTTATCCCAGCCGACAAACAAAAAAACAGATAACACACATTACAAATAACAGATGTGCCAACAGCACTCTCTGAGGAACCTTCCCCACACAATGACCAGGGGATTACCATTACCTTCTCCATAACTGAACACTAACCTGACTAACTTCTCTTACAGCTCTAAGTTCAGATAGCGCCACAAGAATGATATTTAGATCAACCCTTAGACAAGAATAAGGCGGGAAGAAAAAAAAATGTTATGGCTTACCAATCATGTTGTTAGACAGTCACAATCATCATAAACATATGATTGTAGGGCAAAGGATCACATTTGAAATTGTTCAAGATTGGCTTTATGAACTATCATTATTCATATACCTAGTCCTCCCATAAACACATGGTTCAAAACAATGTTATTCTCTAAGTAAACAACAAATTGAAGCTCCTGGTCCCCCCTCCGTGGAATATTTTCAGTGGTGCTGGTTAAAGGATCATCTATTTAGCTCAGATGCCTCATAGGCGCTTCATCACATCATCAAAACCTTTGTTTGTGGAGAAAAACAGCTGATTGATCCTGGAAAAACATGATGCTCGACTCCTGATACCCCAGGGTCCTTCTGTGTTTTGCAGCGTCAACACCCTCTATTTGCCAGCAAAGTTATGAAACCTAATTCGGATGGTTCGGGGCTTTCGTCTCTTGCCCAAGCAGGTTGGGTATCCAGTTCTCGAAGAACTTTTTTGGGTTGCTAGCCTCGGCGTCTTCTGGTAAGCCAAGAACCCGTACATTTTTTTCTCCTGCCTCTAGGTCATTGATGTGCTGAGCCGTGCTTCGTATTTGGTTTTCTAGCACCTGGATCTGCGTCTCGGCCTTTTCTCATGTGTGTTCAGTCTCAGAAATCCTGTTATCGGCGTCGGTGGTTCTCTCCTCAAATTTTTTCAGCTCCAGAGCTCGGGCCTGTAGCGTTTGAGATTTTGGCCCCAGCCTTTCATCAATCACCCTGGTTATATTTGCCGTTTTTTTCCTGAATAGTTTGACGAAAAGTCGGGTCGAGGACGTTCTTGGTGTTCGCTGTTCGTGGTTGTTGCTCCTCTTCCATCCAGGGAGGATAGTAGCCTCCGGTCTGTTCGTCTTGGTCGATTTTTTTTTTTTTTACCTTCTTTTGGTGGCAACTTGTCCAGGCTTCTTAAAAAGTACTTATCAGTACTCAAATTAAACAACATGGAAATTGTCGCGAATGCTGTTTTGGCGGAGTTTTGTAGGAAATACCAGTGCTGTGGTGTGGAGCTCAGAAAAGCCAACCACACTCTACGTCGCCATCTTTCTTGCCCCTTTGTTATCTTTTTAACAGTTAAACAGTACAGGTGCCTTGTTTAAGACAACTGTTGTTAAATTTGTTGGTATATTTTTCTTGGAATAAAAATTAATTTTACGAAAAACACACTTTTCCTTTTTTCCCCAATAGATATTGTTTGATGTAAAAAGCTAATAATTAGTTGATGATTGATCCTGAATGACCTTGAAATTTCTACAAATGCCCTTCCTTAGGAGGAATACGGCCACAGTAAGGATATTCTAGTCTCTCATTGCTGTTTGTATAATTTTGAGGAAAAGGACACAGAGTCTAGGTAGGATTCATGCTGCAATGCTTTGATTTTGAGGCTGAAATGGTAAAATAGAATTTAATATTTTTAAATGATAAAACAAAGCCATAAAACACTCGGCCATGGTGAAATGTTTCCTGGGTGTTTTGCACTTCACTCCTTTTGTCTCACCACACGGTGCAGATTTTCATTGTAATTATTCACCCCTGCGTGTTTGTGTCCTCCACTCCCTCTGTACACAACCTGTTGAGTTGGCAGGCTGTTGCTAGGTAACTTTACCTCAGCACTCCAGTTGAAGGTTTTATCGGTGTGTGCCCGTGTGTGTGTGTGTGTGGAAAGTAGGGTATGTTGCCAGTTCTATTTCAGTGTCACAATTTTGTCGCGGGTCTAAGATAATTGTGTTGAAGGCGTCTGCAGGCATGCAGAGATTGCACTTAAGAGTGAACAAGTAAACGAATAGGTGCGCACAGATGGACATGGGAGGTAAAACAGAGCTCTTTTTCGACAAGTGCCTGTAATGGAAAAAAAAAGGACGCAAATCCCGGTGCGTGCTGACTTCCTCTTAATCAACAGGCCAGCCCGTAGCATTTTACATTTCAGACCGCTTCCAGCAAACGCACATGTTGGGAACCTTCACCGATGCGTTCCCCCACTCCCCGCCCCCCAACCTGTCTGCCAGTCTGAGCAGCGTAGTGGTGAGAAAGAACCACACTGCCTGTAAACACAACGCTGCACGCTGTCAGATGCGTGGCAACAAGCTGGTTTCTAATAAGGAAATATGGATGTAGTTCAGAGGGGCAGGGGGGTGGGGTGATGAGTCCTGTGTTGAGGTGTTCGTCCCATGAGGGAATCTTTGAAGGCAGTTGGTATTTGTCTGGCGTTAAATCAGCCTAGGCTCTCTGTTAACCTTACTGATGCTACATGACAGCAGTAAATGTGATGCTGCCATAATAGATCCCCAGAGGGTTGGGTAATGCCGCCTGTACATTGTGTACCTGATAATGGTGCAATTCTCTTTCCCTCCATCATTGACCTGAGTGTCATTTTTACCACTCTGTTGATTCACTCCACTTGGTGTGGCTGTCAAGCTCCGTCATTTGCGTCTTTGCGGTTTTCAGTGATAAATACGGCGCATCAAGCTACATTTTACTAACTAAGTTCATGACTTCACACAAAATGAATGCCTCTTATTCGAGCTGATGACTGTAGGTTTTTATTTGTTTATTTTATTGATGAGTGTGGCAAGAAACAAACAAAACGAGTTGCACAGAACATGAACAAAGTAGGAGGGCATACAAACAGCAATAACATGAAGCCGTCGCAATGATGTATGCAGTGATATTTTATAAGTCTGGCAGTAGATTCAGAAATTACTTGAAGTCAGATGTGTGTAGTTATCAGTATGTTTAATGGTCACGGTGTTAAAGAGTAACAAAGCTGCAGTTTCTTGAAGTAAATAATATGAAATGTGAGGAGGAAGTGTTGAAGAAGTAATGCTGCATTTTGTTTGAAAAGTAAAACCGCTGAAACCAAAGCTGATGTGATCCAGTGCTGCTAGAAATACTTGTAGAGACGGGAAGACATTAGACGGATCATGTCTGCGTGCGTGTATGTGTGTGTGCGTGCTTCCGCGTGTGTGTTAGATAGTGTGTGCGCACGATGGGGATGAGTGGGTGTTTGAAGTTGTGTAAAAAGTGTCTTAATAGTTTTTACGCTGCTGCTAACATTAGATGCGTGTACAGCCAGAGGTACACATTGATGCTGAGCAGACGGCCATAAAACAACTGAATCACAACACTGACTGACACTCACTCACACACACACACACACACACACACACACACACACACACACACACACACACACACACACACACACTCACACGCACACACACACACAAGCACGATCTGGTCACCACAGGCTCTCAGCATCCGAATCGTGAGCAACATACATGCACGCCCAGATTGTGTGTGTGTGTG
>CAAKHG010015742.1:3364-15099 GCA_901007715.1 Dactylopterus volitans | reverse complement strand
GGCTTAAGGTCATTAAAAAAAAAAAAAAAAAAAAAAGCCCAGAGGCATGTCGGAGAACATACACGAATCCATGAATAAAACACTGTTCCACATCGAACAAGACCTGGGGCTCAGACACTAACATTTACACTTGCACAAACATCAATGAGAAATAATACACCAGTAAAGAAATATTGAATGAACTTTTGTCGCAGGCAATGGCGTGCTCGCACAGGCAGAAACACGTGCAGCAATTTAATTGTAACACTCAAAGCAAAAAGGGAAGCTGAATGCCAATTGAGAGCAGACTGCAGAGGAGATCAGCCTACGGTAGAGCGCCCAGGTTGCTTGCTGCAGCTTAAAACATCACTGATGGCTGTTTCACCCTCTGACTCACTAAATTAACTCCAAATCCATTTACCAGCATTGCAGCTTAAGCCCACCGGTTTGGTCTTGGTCTTCGGCGGTTCCTTTTAATTGAGTTTCAAGTAATTACCACAAGGCTAATGCATTGTAAGTGCCTTCTAAATCAGGGGTAAAGATTTTGTTTCAGACTCCAAGTATGCATTGCGATGGTGCACGCGGGGATGCGGTGAGGGACGCGCGCACATGGGAAACAAACAACACCGATCCATTGCAGATCTTTATGACAAGCAGCTCACAGCCCAAACAGGGGATGATCACTGTCACATGGCCTCGAACAACCCCCATCCCACTTCCCCTTAATCCGTGACTTTGATTCAGCGTGCCAAGCAGAGGTAACCTGGCTGACATGCTGCATAGGCCCCTTTGATCTGTGCTGGCAAATTTGACAACAATGAGTGGGCTGATGCTGATTGGATAAATACTCTTGAAGCTGAACAAATTAGCTGGTAACCTTGTGTTCCTTGATGCAGTAATGAATACAGCGGCAATTCTTTGTAAAATAGTGATGGGATTTACAATTCCTTTTACAATCTTTTTTTTTTTTTTTTTTTTTTTAATTGTGTTGGTCAGACAGAATGAGAGAGGACCCAAATAACAAAACACCACTCCCTCACCCTCCTGAAGTTGCCCAGGACCTTCACTCTCTGAAGGCTCCTTTAATTAGGCTTTAATTGCCTTATTAGCTCTGGCTATCGATGGAGGAGGGAAGGCAGAGAAAGAAAAAGGTCAGGCATGGAAGACAGCCGCAGATGAGAAAAGATAACAGGGCAAAATTAACAAGAAGGGTGTTAAAAGGGGCCAAGGCAAGGGACTGAGGGAAAGAGAAGCACACACGCTCTCGTGCAGACATGCAAACACCCAAACATTCATGCAGGGAATGCCCACATAAACGTGCAAGGACCTGTTTGTTGCAAGTGAGTGTGAGGTCGTGTCCTGTGGGAAGGTGATGTCAGGCGCTATAAAACATCACAGATACATGACTACTCCTTTAAGAACAGGCTCTGTAGTGCGCCCAGGCAATTGACCCCTGGCCCTGACCTCAGTACAGCGGGGGAGACGGACGGCGTGGAGGAGAAAGCCGGGAACGGCAACAAGAATTGATTAATGAGAGTGAGATTTAGGAGAAGGAGATGAGCAGGTGGAGTTACAGAAGGAGGACAAGTAGGAAGACGGTAAAGAGGAAGAAGGCCAGTGTAAATGTCCATTTACATGACTCTTATCATGTTAACGTGTCTCCTCCCTTTCCCCACCAAGCATCTCTTCCTTGTGTCTCAGCTTCTCTGTGCGAGGATGTAAAAAAGACAGAGGAACCAAAACTGCCAAATGAGAAATCCTCCGATCCATAACATCGGCCATAAGCAGCATCACCCATGAGCCATGTGTCGCAACACCTGAGACGTCCATAGGATACACTTGTCTTTCCACATTCCAAGCTCCTCCACAAGCCTCCTCACGTCTGCTCCCTTGGAGGTGCATTTAGGGGATTGGCGGAAATATGAAAAAACTTTGCAGGTCACGGGAGGAAAAAATTACACTAATTAGCATAATGAAAAGTATCCTCTCAGTTCCTTTAAGTATCCCAATGCAGGGATGAGTTAGAGCCACTCAAATGAAAAGTATGGAGGTTAAATTAGCTTATGACACAGAGATTTGACAAGTTAAATGTTTGGGTAATTTAGAAATGATTCATGAAGTAAGCCCATATACTGCTGAAGCATACTTTTGCAAGTTTCTGATTTTTTTGTGTACTTGTCTGCTACACTGCATCTTACGCACTGTACATTCAGCCCATAGCTGCTTTTTAAAATTCATAGACTGAACCTGGGTTGCTCACTAATTTCATTTTCAATTTATATTTTGTTGACAGCATATACTGTAGCATGTATTATTTTCATAAGCCTGTGGCTAGTAATATCCAATTCAAATTTTGTTCCACGGACACAGAGCAAAAAAAAAAAAAAAAAAAAAAACTTGAAACCTCGTGTAGTCAAAGCACAGTGCACAACATATCACAAAAATAAAACAATCATCTGTTACACAGGTTCAACAAGAATAATGACTAACTTTTTTTTTATCACTGCTGGAGGTTTTATCAATCCATCTGTTGCTATATCCACCCCTACCTCGTGAAGTGATACTATAAAAGGATGCCAGTGGGAGGGAATCCTTCTCATAGGAGCATCTGCAAAGGCAATACAGCAAGTTATATCCCCTCTTCATCTACCACCCACTGCACACACTCGCTGAAACACACACACGCACTCACACTCACACACACACTCACATACACACAGGCACGCACGCACAAACACACACACACACACACGCACACACATACATTTCGTACTAAGGTGGCTGTAATTTGAGAAAGAGGGCTATTGTTTGCATTGTATGTGCGTAAATGCATTTATGCAAGCATGCCAATGGGATTGTACACCTTTGCACTGCAACTGTGCACCGGTGAGTGTTTTTGCGTGCATGCGTTTGTGCGCTGTACGCCGATGCGAGGGTGAATCAATCCATCAGGGAAACGTGGGAGTGTTTCTTCCTTTCCTGCACGTTGTTCCCCAGCCTCATTAGAACCCATTCAGTCAATCAAGCATGAATCCCTAACACAATAACATGCAAAGTGCTTTGTCTGGGTGTAATTGGCCTTGCCAGAGCAGTTTTTCTCAAACGGTTAGCCTCACTCGCCTCTCTCAGACCACAGCCAGGAGTCTTGGCCAAGAAATGCAGCTGGTGAAGGGAGGATGGAGAGATGAAACAGACTGGAGAAGAAAAAAAAAAGGTATGAAGATAAGGCAGGAGCAAGATCGGGACAACTATGAATTCCTGATCTCCTCTGACGGATTATTTTGCAACAATAGAAACTACTCAAGATGCAATTTAAGCCATTTTTTAATACACATTTTGGCTTTATTTACATGTGAAATATCTAAGCCTCCTCTGCGCATTAGACCAGTGTGTGTGTGTGTGTGTGTGCGCGCCCGCGTGTGTGTGTGCACATCAGCTCTGTGTGCGGTCATCCAGAACTCGAGTCTGTCACAATCACACATGTTCACCATTACCATGACAAGCCAGTTGATGTCCCATTTCCCACAACGTAGCCATACATAAACACGGGGGGCTGCGTGCACGCAAAGGCGTGATGGGAAATGGATAACACATCTGTGCAGGAAGGCGGCCCCGTCGGTAACCCCGGCGGAGAGGCTGTTTGCTCGCTATGATGGGTGACACGGCTCACTGACACTCTCCTCCATACCAACGCAGCAGCCAATCTACTGAAAATGCGTGGTGACATTGTTGATTAAGCAGGCGTTGAGTGCTCTCTATGCTGTGTGCATTGTTAAAAGCAGTCTTGGTGTGTGTGCGTGTGGGCGTGCATGCGTGTGTGTGTCTGTAGATCTGTACTTGTGCTGTACGTGCATTACTTATCCAAAAGAGGCTGTGCAACAATCAAAAGAACGAATGCATTTCACTTTGCATGAGCAAGCCAGGCCTCTGAACCCCAAGCTGCACGGCTCATCGTCAGCAGTCAAGTGCTGCCATCTAGTGAGAGCAAAGTGAAGCTCCTCTTAACGGTCAGGGGTGATGCTTAATTCATAGATTCACTGAAAAAATGGACTTAAGGTTCTCTCCAATGCAATGCTTGCCAAAAATTATGTTGGCGGTTTTAAATCAACACTTTTTCATTTTTTTTTTTTTTTTTTAACAAAAGCCAGACTCACAGATTCATCATCCTGCCACGCTTCCTGTGTCTTTTTCCATTTCTTCCCTGCATCTCAGCCTCTCGGTGATCAATGGCTTTGCTTGTTGCAGCAACACCTCCCAGTGTTTTCACTTGTCCCTCTCTGCAGGATGTGAATTGGACGTCCTATGCTGTGCCGTGCTTATGCTGTGAATCAAAAAAGCCAAATTAGATTGCCTAATTGGTTTCCTTGGGAAGGGTAAAACAGATTTAAATTGATTACCGGTAATGGCCTTTTGTGAAACCACATTGGCTTCTGTTGTTTGAGGAGGATTTAGTAAAACCAATTAATTTGCCTCACCTCTTACGCACCCGCCCCCTGCCTCCCTCTGTCTCTGTCTGGAAGCTTTTTCACCATTTGCTTTTCCAGTTTCTAATGTCCTCCTTCATACTCCCCACAAACAAATGGCACGATAGCGTCACTGGATAACAATCATTCATGCCTAATTGGCTGAATGCTGTCATACTGCGTTGTTGATAAAACGATGTTTTCTTCCAGGTCTGTTCATGCGAGAGTCTCCTGACAAAAGATAATTTAAATCTCTCTTTCAATTACTTTGGCTCTGGCTGTTTGCATCTGCTATAGCTAAGGGAAGAAAAAGTGAGACATCAAGGTCACATTTTGTCACACGAGCTGATTAAATCCCTAATGTGTTTCCCCTTTTTCTGTTTCTCTGCCTCAGTGTTCCTCACCTCCCTTCAAATATGATCACAACCAGACCTAATGTGACATTTGGAACCAGACACTTAATGTGATTTCATTGAATTACGTCGGGACGAGTTCTGCGTTTGATTAAAACAGATGTCACACACCTAATGGAAAAAGAGCAAAATTATTCTCTCACCAATGACTTTTCTGAGCAAGTCCAGTCAAATATGGCTAATTTTTTTCGGCTTTGCAAATTGCAAGCTGTCTAGAACCAGAGCCAGACCTAGCACCTTCGCCGATTACTTCAGATTAGAACTTCTTTTAGCGTTACTGCAGTTGAACTGAATGCAGCTGAGCGCAGTTGCCCATGACAATGATAAAAGTAGAACTGCAAATTTATTTATGGTACTTCATGGGGCACACGAGTGAGGCAGCGTGTGTCGCAAATGAGGTTCAATAGAGATGTTAGAATACCGGTTTAAGTGTTGCTGTTAAATTGGATTAAATGCAAAACCCTTATGGATGACAAAAGATTTTAGAAAGAAGGACGGATTCTGAAGTTGATTTATATGAACTAACCAGATATGGCAGACGTTATCCTTTCATTTATGTTAATGCAACAATTTGAGCTTGATGATTAAAGTATTATTTACAAAAGGTCATATCTAAATGGCTGTGTTTAGAAAGAAAAGTTATTCATTACAAAAGCTAGGAGCCAAAATTAAGTGAGACAATCGTGTTTAGCAAAACCTTTGATTTAATATGACACGAGCGAAAAAATGGGGCAATTATCTGTCATTTTAATCATTTTTGTGAGCTGTTTGTGTTCTGTCATTGCTCTTGACCGGTTCCCATGCACCAGAATCACATGGTAAGTGATAAACAAGTCGAGTATAAAATGTGAGGATTTCATTTCTCCTTTTCTGGAGTCTCAGTGTTTGTGCGGGGAAAATGAACATCAGAGACTAAGTGTATCGTGTGTAGCGTATCGCCTTGGAAGTAAAAGACAGTCTGTAAAATATATTAATGATAATAGAAGTCAAAATGTATACATTTCCCCACTGAGATATTTCAACCAGAGATTTTGTGTAAACTCTCAGCTTCTCTGGTTCTGTCGTTGTGTATTAGTGTTTTTCACATTTGCCTGACAGATGTTCTTTCACTTTTCTTTCTGTCTCTGTGCCCCTACCTGCAAAATAAAAAGAATTAATTTGAGATAACATTTTACAAACCACAAAAAGCTAAGGAAAACTACAACTGCATCTGGCAAGATAAATAAAGAAAATGCTATCCATGCAAACAAAAAAAAGTACCAAGATAGCAGAAAAGAGCAAAGAGGAGATGTTCCGTCAGAAAAATTAATTTCCCCACTTGTGCAACTGCCAGCTTTTATCTTTGGCCTGAGGTTTGCAAGCCAACGTCCACAGCAGTAGTATTATCGCAGGCAGCATCTGACTCTAAACATCAAACATGGTTGTTTTTAGTGAACAATTTATGTCACTGAAACCTGTTAAAGCAATGAATCGAGCTTTGGCATAAACCCAGGAGGGGATACGAGGATGAAAGTTTCAGAAATGTGTTATAAACGTGTCTCCAAGCACAGCCTTCAGCTTGCTGGATGTGCGCACATCTATAAACTGTACTTAAAAGAACCACATTTAAAATGTTAAAAGTCTCTTTTTTTTATGCATTTCGCACCAACCACAGTGTGATTTTAACCACATTAGCCTTAAACGAGACTGAACCTGCTTCAAGCGCACTAGGATTTTTTTTTTGAGTTTAATAATGTGCAAGAGCCGTGCCTCTGTGCAATTTGGAAAATAAGTCTCCTGCATCTTTTCCATCTGTGGCATTAAGCTAATGCTGCTGCAGGGAAATTTACACCTATAATAGATTTTGGGAACTAACAGTTTGACTGAGAAACTGAGCAAATGGGACAGAAAAGTGATGGTTTGGTGAACACATGCTGCCAGAAGTCCTTGACTAATCTCGCTTTCTTTGTTCGAATATCAGAACACCACATCACCGTTAATGATCCACAGGACATCAGCGGAGTCCCGGTAGTTTAACTCGGGTGAATAAAAAGCAACAAACACATTTGTATTCTTTTATCTTGAAAACGGTTTATTCTCGTACATATATTTACAATCTTCAACAAAAGCTCTTTTTTCTTTTTCTTTTTTAAATCAATATGAATTATGTTCCACTTCCTCTTCTGTTCCTTGACCAAAGTTCTGGTCCTCTAAATTAAGAAAAACAAAAACCAGTTAAGTTACATGTGCACCTGTGCAGACACCTGAAACTTAATCTTGAAGGAAGGAAAGATGGAAGGATGGAGGGAACGAAGGAAGGATGTTGAGTTTCTTGGTACCTGTTCAGACGAGAGGGTAGCTAGCTGCCGTAGCAATGCCACACTGGTTGTGCTTGTTCCTGGTCATCATGATATAGCCTTTGTCTCCCCACTGCAGACCCCAGCTAGAAAAATGCACACAAATCAACAAATATTTATCTGCTGTACACACAACACAATCAAAACCACGAGATCACATTACGACAGTAAGTAGAGACGTAATGATGTGCACACTGAAAGAGGTTAAGAAACAATTAGCAGTAATGTTTGATTTTAGATGTTGACAAAAGCCTGTAGCGATTAATTAAGATGATGCGATTACAGTTCATCCGCCGCGGCCCTCAGTTGATGGTAAGAACCGCAGGACTGGCTGCTCACCTGTTCTTGACCATCCAGTAGTCATGTCCGTTGTCAGTGCCATAACCTACAACCAGCACACCATGGTCCAGCTCGGTGCTACTGCAGTCTGCCTCATCATACACTCCTATAAACAAGCAAACAAACACACACACAGGTATACAATGGAGTTAGGTTAAAAATCCTCGTTTATGTCACAACGATATCTTCAGGCAAAAAGAAGCACAGCATTTAAAGCGGTTCACCTGATTCATACAGCTGGAAGGATTCATGAGAGGCATCAATGCCAATTGACACTGGTCCAATGGTGGCCACCGCCTCCTTCAGGGCGTCTTCATCACCATTTTTCACATCAACGAAACCTGTGCACTTGGCGCCAATAGCGGCGGGGTTGAAACGGCAATCTCCATCCTAGTTGAGAAAGAGCGTTTTTCTGTTTAGCGAATAGGTAAATGCATGCCCTGAAGATATAGTGTACATTTATTTTGTCAAATAGAGCTCTACATTATTAAACCTTTAAACTACACAAGACTGATATTTATTCCGTCCTTGTGTTTTTCGAGGCTTTGCAGTGAAGGGCCTCAGTTCTTTTATATGTCCACAAGATGGCAGTATTATACATGTGACAAATGGAGCACCAGAGTTATGGCACACATTGAGCTCAACCAGAATTTGCTGATGCATTTTTTTAAATCATTATCCCTGTTACTATTTGGTATGAGAAGGAATATAAATTCCCATTTTTTAGTGTATCTTTAAATTTCATTCACTTTTTATTTACCTCAGCTTCATAAGGATAGGACTCCTCAGTGTCTATTCCTCCATTGGCTATGATGTACTGGAAGGCGTAGTCCATCAGACCACCCATGCAGCCCATGTTGCCATAGTCACCAGAGCAGTCGACCAGCTGCTGCTCACTGAGAGACACCAGCTTCCCTGTTTTTCTGAAGTTCTGACCTTCCAGTGAGCCAGTCTGCGGGAGGGAAAGGTGAGAGGTTTTAGAAAAGTGCCCAGCAATACTATGGGCGAGGACAACGACGAGTTTGGTACATACTGCACTGAAGGCCCAGCAGGAACCACACTGCTTCTGATCCTTGACGTCAGTGACGTATCCCTTGTCCCTCCAGTCAACAGTGGTGGGCAGATCAGTTCCCTCAGGCAGGTGGAAAAAAGTAGATCCGCGGCGAGGCAGAGAGGTGTTGAATGAGCGCAGGCAACCATGAGAAATCAAACGCTTGTACTCCTCATTTTCCTGGTAGCAAGGAGGCGACAATTGAATTCAAACACGCAGACTGAAACACACTGGATTTGAATGACTGAAGCACTTAACAATAGAAAGAGGCACATTTCTGTCTTTCTCTCCATACCAGGTCAGCAAAGTGGGTCATGCCAAGGCGGTAAGACTTGATGCCCTGATCAGCCAAGATGTTGTGCACAAGCACCAGCTTACGGTTGTTGAGCCAGATTTGCTTGCGATGAACCTCCTCTGATGGAGAGTCATAGTACTTTCCTGCCAATCAGATCATCAAAAAGATTAGGTTAGAGATCACTGAAATCCTAGTACAGTCAAAAGATTGAATTATCTTATATGTCCTGTAACGTATAGTCAGATAGAAATAGCTTCACTTCAAACTATGATCATTCAGTCCTCAATTTAGCCCTCAAGCCAGAACAACCTCCAAAAACACAAATTCAGTCTATGAAGAGTCTTCAGTGTCTCACCAAACTTCAGTTTCCAGGCCTGGAACTCCAGATCTTCCAGAGAGACACTGGCACAGCTGCCCACAGCCAGAAGAGCAGCAGCAGCCAGCAGCAGCTTCATCCTGACTGACACACAAGCGGAAGGAGCACAGAAAACCCAACAGGTTGAGACTGAGCTCCTTCAGCCGGGTTTACCTTCATGCACAGGTTCTGCCACGACGCTGGATGTTACCAGCACACTGCCACCTACAACAGATCATCTCTACTGAAAGGCTTTCTTCAGTTCTCCTTGAGAACTCTCTCTAATCTTTATCACTCCCTTTTTTCGCTGAAATAACACAGGAAACGCGCGCGCGCGCGTGCGTGTGTGCGTGCGTGCGTGCGTGCGTGCGTCTGTGTGTGTTTGAGTGAGTGAGTGAGTGTGTGTGTGTGTGCTGTAGCTGGTTACCTGCCTCTTTGTCGGTGTGCGGTGAAGGTTGAAATGTAACCACCTGCAGGTGATGCAAGGCTGTGTCATACAGCTGTTCTGCTGTTCTTATATGGCTGAAAACATTTATGACTTACAGTACATTCAGTCAGGTGGCTGTCAGCAGATCATGTAGAGAGAGACAGAGAGAGAGAGACAGACAGAGAGAGAGAGAGAATCGGTCATCAAAATAGGGTCATATGGAGTTATGATGCCATTCTTTTTTTCTTTGACATATTTGTCAACCTCAGCAAAACGAGAAACATCACTTTTATGAGTGACTCTTTCCCAGGGAATTACATGTGAGGTTTCTGTTTGGGGAATTGTACAGTCATGTATAAAGAAACTCAGCGTGTGTGACTATCTGTGGTATGTGTGACGCTCTTCTGTGAAAAAAAAAAAAAAACACATTGTTGGAATTTTGTGTTCTCTCCGGTGTTCTCAATTGTGATGGGCATTCCTGTAAAAGAACAAAACAGATATAGAGAGACAATAGCATGTGCATGTGGCACATGTTTTCGCTGTCATCTCAATAACTGAGGGATGACATGGTGGAAATTTCTTTTTTTTATTTCTTGGAAATGGGGGTGGCACATACGCCAACACTCATATTTCCTCCCTCAAAAGACTCGACAGAGGACGGCAGTATTTCCTTCTTTATTGAGTCAAAAACGGCGTCAAACTAAACAAACCTTGTGTGAATGTGTGAAACCAAGACGTTCCCACAATCATATTTAGCTCTGAAAAATATTTGGTTCCGCAGATTACTTTAAAAGTGCCAAAGGAGTGCATCTATAAATACTGTGAGCGCCAGAAAGTAGCACATTAGTAATATGCATATTAGGCAAACACACTTGTGTTCTGATTTGACTGATGGCTCGTGAGTCAGTCATTCTAGAGTTCCTCTCTGTTTCCAAACTTACATCCTGTTTAGGGCTTGACTCTAGCTGTGATCTGTTCTGAAAATGATACCAGTGTCATTGTCAGGAACAGTTAGGCAAACATTATTTTCCGGCAAATGAAGACTGAAGAAGCAAAAATCAGAACTGGGAGTTGTCAGCACGCTCAGAAATTACAGTTTTTTTGATTTGTAACAATGATGACAACAAGAATGTGGCCAGCTCGATCAAAATAAAAACGCATTTGACTTAGTTTTCTATGTTACTGCCAACAGTGTCATCCTCCTGCTTGCTTAACGTGTCTTCCCGCCTGTCTGTCTGTCTGTCTGTCTGTCTGTCTGTCACGAGGCTGCTCTCTTGCTATGACAATACTTAAGATCGTAAAGGTGCTGTGGCGGAAGGAAAAACTGAGAGCTAAGCTAAAACTTTACAGATGTCACTGAACTCTGTTTTCTGTTTTGCTTGACTCATGTTTCTGCCTGTTTGTCTCCGGGGTCTCTTGCTTACAAGAGTGTCCTCTCAGTGGTGTTTGTGCACACGCTTGAATTGATACGGTGCAAATGGCTTGTTGCAAACATATCATATTGCATTCAGTGGAAAACAATAGAAGCCAAAAAAACCACCTCTCTCAATATATTACAGCAGTTTGGCTTTATTATGAAATATATTACATAATCAAACAAAACAAGAGAAAAGTAAAGACTTATAATACCTCTCTGTGGTAAAAAATAAATAAATAGATAAAGTATGTGAATTAACTTTATCAACACATGTTGTGGCACTGAAAAAGGATGACCAAATTTTAAGCTACAGCACATAGATTCACAGTGAGAGCAGCCAAACATGGGTTTTATTGTGAATTTAAGAAGTAAGGCACAAGTTTGTGCTTTTATAGAGTTTATAAACGCCAGTCGAGTGAGATCAGAATCACTTCAGTTGCAAAAGGCATATGTCAGTTTGTGTGCTTTGTGCCCGACCTTGAACAAAAGCCTAAAATATATGTGTGTACATGCTAAATGCACAGCTTTAAGTCTTCGAGTGCACGCACCGTGTGTGTGTGCGTGTGTGTGTGCGTGTGTGTGTGTGTGTGTGTGTGTGTGTGTATTGGTGAGTGAGTGTCTGCATTAGAGAGGGTAGAAACATTGCGTGACTTCGCTAAG
>CAAKHG010015741.1:0-11029 GCA_901007715.1 Dactylopterus volitans | reverse complement strand
ATATATGGGACATGATCCATACCTTCTGAAGAAGACTGATTTTTTCAAAAGATTTAAAGGATTTGCCTGCTATCGAGGCAGTGGACATTAGCAACTACCTGGTTCTCCAGAGGTCTTTCTACAGCAAAGAAATGAAGGCATACAAAAATATGGAGGCTTACAATTACTTTTCAGTAATTGCAGGGCACGAGCTGGGCTCAAAAATATTAGACAGCGACCTCCGTTTGGTTTTCGCCAGGGTGAATATTTTTATTTATGGCTATATCATAGTTAGCATCTGTAAGCATCAGCAGTTAGCAACAGCCATTAAGCGTAGTGTGTCTCAACGTCAACATTACTATTATTTACTTCATTAGGTTAACCACTCTCAGAGATCGGGTGAAACACCTGTGAAGACATGAATTGTTGATAGAGGAGATGGGGTGGTTGCTGTTCCCTGTGCCTCATTTCATTTTCTCAGGAAGATCCTGACATTAGTTTTTGTCTCTAAAAACCGAGGTTAACTGTAGGAGCCCAGTCCACCGACTCCACGTCATTTCATTTACTTGCAATCTAAACAGATGAACAAATGACTTGTGAAACGTAACGTAACTGTATATACACTTAAAAATGTAGGTTATTCAGTTTGACTTGACGTAACTTCAACAAAGCTAAGAAAATAACTAACGTCAGTGTTACAGAGGAAAGAAAACGTTAACTATAAGCTAATAAGTCACCTTTGACGAAGTGGTCACTGCACACAGAGACATTATCCGACTCTGCTCTTCCAGAGCATAGAGTCATTTTTTCTGACGTTTTTTCTTGAGCTTCTTACTTTTTTCCCCTTTGTGAACGGCCACTTTGGACACTTGATGAAATTCTTTTGCGTTTTTCACGGTTCGATCAATTTCAGCAATCATAAACAATGCAAAACATCGGCATATTGACTTATCCAGACTATCTATTTTCTACTTTCTTCAGTCGTAAATCATTTCCTGCCCTTCATTTGTATTTTGCAACCGCCGCTGAACGGAAGTGACGTCAAGTGAAAACCTCCTATTGCCCATACTTCACATGGTAGGCAGGGTTTATTTCGGATGGTCATCATGTTGAACCAACTCCATGTATTTATGTCCACACCATTCTGGCTGTTGTGGTCTTTGACAAAACGCTAATCACTGTGGAGCTTTTGCTTTTGGTCTGGCATTGTTCAAACATTCAGTGCAAGCCCTGCGCGGCTATTCTCTGAGAGATGAGCTGGAAAACCTTGTTTTCTCACTGCTCCATCCAGCTCCCGCAGTATTTCCTCACTCCCCCTGTATTATGTGCTGTAATTTTCCTTAGAAAAATGAAGTCTGGAATCTTTACTTGCGAAATCAGTGATATATTTAAACACGGTCTGTTTGTGATTTGGGATTTATTCCAACCATCGCGCCACTGTATGGGATCAGTGTGCTACGTATCACAGCACAGCAGCAGCAGCTCCTGGTTCTGCTGACAGTGCGTGTAAAGGTGATGGACCCACCAGAGTCTCAGCCCATCAAATCCATGAAATCCGAGTTGTAAGTTTTGTTTTCTAACATATGCAATCATGCAAATTAGTCATCATAATATTTTCAACAGAAAGTAGTAACGTGATAAAATGTTTCAAGATGGCGCCATTGGTGGTTGTCTTGGTACTTCACTCTGTAGTACTTGCTATTTAAACATCCTTGCACTCCTTATAGTTCTATTTGCATTGTCCACAGACATGTATACATTGTAATATCTAAACTTTCACATATTAGTTTTATCTTTTTTCATATTTAATGTTAATTGTTGTACAGTTCAAAAAGAGTCTCATTCTTTGTGTCCACATACTTGGCCAATAAGGCTGATTCTTCTTCTGATAAAGCTTATATGCACAACTAGTGATTGCTAGCATTTGCAAGCAAGTCTGAAAAAGCAAGGAGATATGTGGAATATCATTATGTTAACGGAAAAGCTGTGAAGTCCAGCTACAACTTAGTGATATATTTGCACTGCTCATACATTGGTGATTTTTTTAATGAGGTGTAATATTAATGTCAGTGTATATATAAGGCTTTAGGCGGGCAAGGCTGGCTCTAACAATTCTGGTGCCCCCCTCCTCCCTTTGCACACACACTACCCCAAACAAAAGACCATATAGGTTTAACTGTTGATCAAACAGACCAAACACACAAAAACTAAAATAACATAAAAATAACACATGCAATGACAACAATAATTAAATGAAATAACATGAATAAAACTCGAGTTCCCATTCAGGTTTTGACAGCTCCCACAAGATGAACTTAAAGGGACCTATGTTCTTCAAATGCTATCATTACAAGGCAAAAATGGGATCAGATTGTCTCATCCCAGTTTAAGATGAGATGGTATGTGTAGATTAAAGTCTCTCAATGCTTAGTGAGCCTGAAATGGTATGTCCAAAAAACTTGTCTGGTTTGATACACAGTGCAGAATCATGGTACTAATACTAGTTGTATAACCAAGTCTCGTCACAGCAAAACTGGTGAAAACTGAGTTTCTACATCACTTTCCTACATATTCATTCACTGATATCGCCAACTTGCAATGTGCACTTAAACATTCTATCCATAGACTTCCCATATGCCACTTTACGGTTCTTCGATTACGTCACACTGCAAAAGGTAAAGAGGTACATTCGTCAGTCCTGATGTTCAAATTTGAGTCTGTTAGGAACACGTACACAGTACAGGAATACAAGGGTAGAGTGAAAAATGTTTTTATTTATCTAAAATAGATACCCAGTCATGTGTAAACATATTTATAATAAATAATTTAAAGGCCCCAAAATATCATATCTCGGCGCTCGGAGGGTCCTGGCGCGAAAACCGTGGGTCGCTCGGCTTTGGCGGTTGCATTCTTGGAATCTGCACGAAATTGCCTTCGTTTTCACTAAAAACGGCGTGCTGTACTTAAAAGGTGTAGCCATAGCGCCGATTTGTTCGGGAATTTTTCAACGCGTGCGATTTTACATGTAATCCAATGAGAAAATCTCATTAAACTCTGTATCGTACTGAAAACCTCGAGACTTAAATAATCCCCTATCAAAAACGATACGGAATTTCCCTGAAAAACAAGGATCGTTTGTGGCCGCACTCGTCGTGGCCGCATTTTTCCGTCAAAGTTTGCCGGACTAGTAGCGTTTCAAAGCGAGGGTGCGCTTTTCTCATTTTTCCCCTTTTCCATTCATTCCTATGGGACTTTTTTCCGCGTTTTTTCCCGAATATTCCCAAAACAATGGCCCGCCAATTGCCAGTTGCCAATTGGCAGTCACTTAGTAAAGAACAGGATAACAATAAGTGACTGCCACTTATAGTGGCATTCACTTAACACTTGAGATATATATAAATATATATATTTCAGTGTGTTTATTTTCCAAAATGTACTTTCTGGTGGGTATATTATCTTGGACGCTCCAATTGCTCTGTGCCCATGTAATCTTCATTACTTTTTGCAACCACTTTGCATCTAAGTGTGTGTTTCCCTTTGTCGATTTACTCCTTGTATGTTTGTTGTACTTAACTAAATTTCTATCTGTTTCAGCACGTCATCCTGAGGAGGTCATCAAGAGATAAAGGAAAGTCCTTAAAGTGTACAAGAAAGGAAGAAAGATGAGTGTGGCATATCGAAAAATCAGTGTTAACCAAAACACCGTCGTTGTCAGTGCCCTGATCTGTGAGCTGGCTGTTGTGGCCCTGAAGAAATACAAGGAGTTGCTGGCTGCTCATACACCACAGCAAGGACTGCAGGGCTTTGCAAAAAAATGTCTGGAAGTGTTGATTAATGATCCAAACTTTTTGAGGGATGTTGAACATCAAAAGAAAAAGCGGAAACGGATTCCTCTGTCGAAGAAAGCTTACGTTTTGTGTCACTGTTTGATGGTGCCCTACAGCAGTTCGGTTCTAGCTCGAGTCTGGTATAGAAGGGTCCAAGTTGTGCTAAGACATGTTCATATCAATAATGCCAGTGGCACAAAAAGTGCCCAAACCTCATGTGTTTGCATACTGTTGTATACTGATGTATACTGCTGTTCTGCCATGTGATGGCTCAGTATGTGTGTTTCTATACATTAAACACAATGTTCAGTATTTCATCTGTTGTGTTTCTTTGGTAAAATACACTACACAGAAAAGCCTATGGGTGGAACAAGGTTGAGGTACAAAAACTTGATGTTTTAAATATCACATCAAATTTCTGTGTCTTGAACTTGTTCCACCCATTTGCTGGTCCAAAAAGTTTCACTGGTATTAGCAGACGATTAATAAACTGTTAATCACTGATCTGTAAAGTGTGAGTTAATATATTAGTTAAGTATTAGTTATTAGCTTATGTATGTTATTGGGACGTTATTCTTAAGTTGCAACTATTCCTCATTTACTAACAGTTAATAAATGAGGACAACTAATGACTTGTTAAGTATCAGTTAATAGTTACTTACTAAGTTACTAAAATACTTACTAACAAGTGACTTGTTAAGTATCAGTTAATAGTTACTTACTAACAAAGTTACTAAAATACTTAGTAACAAGTCATTAGTAAGTAATTTACTATTAGCTTGTTAATGATTACTAATTTATAAGGTATAAGGTCTATATCATTATCATTCACTTAACAAGTTATTCATAAAGTGTTAACTAACAGCTTGTAAGTTATATATTGGCTATCTATAAGGCACAGTTAGTTAGCAAGTCATATATAAGCCATTAACTGTCAGTTTATTAATGATCGATTAACTATCTATAAAGCATAATTATGAACCCTTTACAAACTGTTAACAAATATTTAATAGCTCGTTAATTAACAGTTTACTAATGATCTATTAACTAGTTACAATGGATAGTTATTATAAAGTGTTACCAAACATGCAACACACAGATTATTACATTGCAACACTATCAAAAGCTCTCAGTCCCCCACACTGAACTTGCATGACTCAGTAACTTAACAACCAGTAATGTTGTAATCCAGTAATTTGATGATATAATAATAATTGCTCTACATTTAGAGTTTGCCTTGAACATATTCAACTAATTTGAAGCTGTTGGACATCCAAGCCACATTTGTTCTCACATCCCAATTAATCTCACCATTCACTTGTTTAATATTGTGTAGGCGAAGTGGATTTACGATGGATCGCTACAGCTTGCACCACAAAAAACCCTCAGAAGATGCTGACAGGAAGTTTCAGTCCAGATCTCATCAACTTGAATGCATTTTTGTCATTCTCTTGGGGTGCTGTTTGTGTTCACCAGATTTCAATTAAAAACTGGTGAACAAGTAATCTCATGATGAAGCAAACTGAGAGAGCCCACAGGTCTCAAGCACAGAGATTAAATTTCAACCAAAGTTCAACCAATTGAGGAGAACAACGATGAACTGTACACACAAAGTAATTCAAGTCATATGTGACCACCCTATAACAGGGACAATAGGTGTCTCTGTGCCTTTCTGCTCTCTGCTGGTTAATCGTGGTGTCATCCGGATGGAGGCTCATTAGCAGGATGAGCTGCACCTCTTCCCAATAAATACCTCTCTTACCTTGATCTACCTTTCTCTGGGAGATTTACTTTCCCCGGCAGGCATGATGACAGGATCCAAATACATTTTTCTCTTTTTTTGAACAACTAGCCAAGAGTAGGGTTTTGTCTGAAACCAAATTGCCCGTCAAATGCATCAATAAAAATCATGAAGCCGGTCGGCGAGGTATATTCTAATACACTGTGGTGACCCTGAGTGCAGGGTTCGGGATGATCCTTGTTACATGGGGTTGGCAGGATGTTTTGGCCTAAAGTAAATGGTGGAAGAAAAAGGCTACTTATGAGATGACTTGGGCTTTTCATCACAACTGCCTACTGAAGTGCTGAAAAAGCTTTTTGCTCTCCAACTGTGACAGGTGGTTCATTCAATCACCTGTTTTTTTTTTTTTTTTTTTTTGTTTTTTTGTTGCTTTAATCATACCCTTTGGCACATATGGTTAGGGTGTTAATAAACCAGCAGGTCTCATGCAATATTTGATTGGATGTCAAATGTAAACAATAAATCTCACCACTATGATTTGGTCTCTGACCAAATCAAAAGGTGCCAGTATTATGAATAATATCCAGCTTCATGGAGTTAATGATTGCTGGGCTCACAAAGTATCACATCTGATTCAGAGGCCTTGGGACTCTTAGTCTCTTAGAGAGGACAAGGACCTGCTTGGACTTAATGACAAATGTTAAAAGATTAAAGCCTCATCAAGGAACTATTTTTCTTCAAATAACAGTTGGGGAATCATATTAATTGGACAGTGACTTGCAAATAAAGAATCTGTCATTGCCATTTAGCTGCCTGTTTTTGCAGGTGAGATTCCGCCAGCAGTGCAAAGCACCTTACAGCATGAGAAGCCCCCTCGAAATTCTGACTTTAGGCATATTAATAGACCACACTTGGTGTCGAAAAAGAGAGAAACAAGATGCTTGTTTACCACTACACAATCAGTCCAACGCTGTGTCCTAAAAAATACATACTTATGTAATTCTTATTGTTTAATTCCACAAAATAGCTTGACAGACATGCCTAGAACTGTTTTTAAACTTTTATTTTTCTTATTTCTTGGGTATCTTTTTGTTTTATCCTGTTTTTTATGTCTGGCTGTATGTCATTCTTTATTGTTTCTATGTCACTGCTTGTTTTTTCTTTTGTTGCTTTTAACTAATTGTTTGGAGAAGACTAAAGAGGAGATTCATGGAAGTGGTGAGGGAAAAACTGTAGATAGTTGGAGTAAGAGCAGAAGATGCAGAGCACAGGGAGACATGGAGGAGGATGATTCGGTGTGGCAACCCCTGAATAGGGGCCCATAGGGAGAGAAAGCTTTTGACGAACTGTCTTGTTTCACATTGTTGCTTGTGCATTACAGTCATTATATATATTGTATTCTTCAACAAAACTGATTTCTCAATTACATTTTGAGTGAAACTTATGGATTATGTTGAATACAAACTTATTTGGTTAGCATGTGAACGATTATGTTTATTTGAAAATATTGGCTTGTAACAATATATGTTGATGAAAACGTGTCATCTTAGGACCAGCACGTCCTCAGACTCAACAAAAATAATGACGATTTATTATGGTTCTCTCTACATCCTCTCCAAGTTTTATCGTAATTACCACTATATGAAGACATCATCACATTGCCAGCTTTCAATAAAATAATTCATAATTATTTTACTGAAATATAATTAATTAATAAGGCTGCTAGGTGAGTGCAATTGCCTCGCATTTAAGCAAGACATCACTGCTGATCCAGATATTGACGGTCATGGAGGGAAATGAGTTCAACCAGAAGTACAATGTCAAAATATTTCCATCTCTCTCTGTCTCAGTCAAAGAGCAAAAATCTGTTTTCTGTTTAACAGACCTATGTAATTAATAAACATTCAATGACTCTGAGAAAATCAAAAACATGCTCACATTTAATCGAAAGAAGCTGGCAAAGATTGTGATTAATAGATTGTCAAAATAGCTGCATATCTATTAGTCCACATTCAGGTATTTACCACCTTTATGTATAACTGAGATGTGAGTCTATGGATTATGTGGTCAGCTGGCAAACATAGTATTTATAGTACCAACATGTTGTGTGTATCATGAACCACATTTCAGATCAGTTGAATTTGCTGCAATTTTAAATTTATTTTACATTAAGACAAATCCTTTCACTGCATTCACTGTCTGTCTTCCGCTTATTCCGGCTATTCCGGGTTGCAGTCGTGCTGGAGCCGATCCCAGCTGTCGAATGGGCGAGCGGCGGGGTACACCCTGGACGAGATGCCAGCTCATCGCAGGGCCACATGAAAGACATACAACCACTCACACTCTCACGCACACCTACGGGCAATTTAGAGTAGCCAGTTAACCTCAGCATGCTTTTGGAGGTGGGAGGAAGCCGGAGTACCCGGAGAGAACCCACGCAGACACGGGGAGAGCATGCGAACTCCACTCAACACGAACTCCATCGAACCTGCGACCTTCTTGCTATGAGGCAACGGTGCTAACCACCGCACCACCGTGTCGCCCCCTTTCACTGCAATGAAATGAAAATTTGAACACTTGAATCTTGGCTGGCTTCTGTTGGTTTACTAAAAATACTACATGTGCTTGCTCCAAAGTATCTTTCTGACCTCATTCAATGTGACTGTGTATCCTGTTTTGTGCATTAAGCTCTGAAAATAGAGTTCCAGAGTCATAAAGAAATTTGTCAGTTGTAGGGCTTTATCCTATTGCCCCCCCTTCCACTGGGCTATTCTCCCTGGCTCAACAAATCCAAAATTTAAGAATATTTTTTACATAATATATTGGTTAGAAATCTGGTAGTGAGCTGTTTCAATCTCAGAGAATTTCTCAATGAGTTCTTGTAGTTCATGTTTGTCCTGCCAACAAAGTTTTAACACATTCCATACTCTGTTAAGCACTGCTGAATTTCTCTTATGCCTGTTGACTTTTGCTTCTGTTCCCTAAAGCTGCACAATATGTTTATTCTCTCTGTCTCTCACCTCTCTTTTTCTCTACCCCTCCTCCTGCTTTCTCTTATTCTCTTTCTTTCTCGATCTCTCTCGAATTATCTCTATTCCTCGACTCACAGTTATTTAGGTTGTTCTTTGTGGGATCATCAGCTTCATGAACTTCTTCCTCCAGACATACCTCATTCTGATGTTGCAGTTGCAGTTGCAGAAGCTCAGTGACACGAGATGAGCATGTAGATACTTGGCCTGCAGGAATCTAATGGACCGATTACCTGCTGTACTTCATGTTCTGCATGACATTGCGACTGAAAATAGTGGGGAAAGATCTGTAGATGCTCGAAGTTTGCTGACTCAGCTAGACCTAAGCTTTGTCAGTCTTCTTGCAACTTTTCGAGGGCACCTTGGGGATGCAAAAGTTCTGTCTGACACTCTCCAATCTCCTTCACTTGACCTTGCCATGGCAGTGGATTTAGTAAGTGCACTCAAAGACTCATTTCCGGAGTACAGAAACTGAGACATTTGTTGACAATCTGTGGGAAAGTATTGAAGAAACTGCCACACATTGCAGTATAACTATTCAAAATGCAGAGAAAAAGAGGTCTCAAAAAATTAGTTCCAGCCTTGGTTGGTCTGAAATAACCTCTACATTGGATCAGCACATATGCGAAGATGGTGACAAGGATTCCTTTAGGAGGTCAATCTTCTACCCCACTGTGGACACCATACTTGGAGAGTTAGACAGACGCTTCTCAAAAGACAATTGTGACATCATGGGAGGAATACAAGCTTTGGACCCCAAAAGCACAAATTTCCTGCAAGAGGCAGCAGTCTTTCGCTTGGGAGAAATTTATGCAGGTGACTCTGAAGATCTAGTTTATGAACTCCACCAGACAAGAGGGCTTTTGCATAGGAAACAGCAAAGTGGAATGCCAAACTTGTCTGTTGTTGTTGAACTTGCAATCTTCCTTGAACCTCATAAGGATGTTTTTCACGAGCTTTTCCGTCTGTGCAAGATAGCCATAGCCCTCCCAGTAAGCAGTGCAACATATGAGCGGAGCTTCTCAGCTCTTAAACTCATCAAGACCCATTTGCGCATAACAATGACTGATGACAGACTGAGCAACCTGGGTGTCCTCAGCATTGAGGCTAGAAGAGCAAAGTCACTTGACATGGACAATTTTATTAAACTTTTTGCTACCAACCACCAAAACAGGAGAATTCATCTGATGTAAGATGGATGAACACAGAATTTGACTTATTTGTCCTATATTTTGTAGTCGAGATTTGTTTGGTTTATGTTACAACTGTTAATAATAGTTATAGTGAGTAACTTTATTTGCTGCATTTGTGCAGTTGATTGATTGATTTTACTTTTGTAATAAAGTTATACCATTATACTTTAAAGAGAAGTTGCCCTTGTTGTGCTTGTGTACTGTGGTATAAGCTGCTTGATAGGTCAGTGCCAACCTCTATTCCCTCTTGTTCACTTTTGAATGCCAGTATATAATGCGAATATTGATATTTTGAGATGAACACAATTTTAGACTGTTTCTATCTGTTAGGTTATCGATCCGGGTTTTCCCAGTCTTTGACAGTTATCAATTGTCACTCATAACCAAATTTGGCTCCTACAATGCACAACACTGTTGATGAATCTTACTGCCTGTGGATTAAAGCTGTTCCTGAAGCAGGTGGTATGAGAATTGATAGCACACTAACAACTTTCTGATAGTAACAATGTAGTAAATAGATGATGGGCTTGGATTATTATTGTTTTTGATAATAATACTCTGCTGTTCCCCTCCAGTGAAAGCAGTATATCTCTAAGGAATGTGAAAGATTGTTATATATCATTGTAGAAACCAGGACAAAAATTACTTCTGGGAGCAATGTCCTTAATGCATGGAAAGCAGCACAGCATCAATGTTGGCATGCTACTTTCAGAACACATCCAAGGAGTCTTTGTTGTTGTTAGGCCAAGCAGAGGAAGGGTTATGGTTGGGGTTAGGTTCTCTCTGCATCCTTCCCATGAACTCCAGCAGGCAGTGTTATCTGCTGTATGTAGAAAAAGACCATCAACTCTGAAATCAGAACAGACTACTTGCTCCAGCCTGCTGACATCCTTTTGCAGCTTCCTGTGGCACTGTAGCAGCTTCACCTCATTACCCTTATCATGTTGTCCACCTCCACAACAATGTGTGAGATATACTGGAGAACAGACATGGGTGCATACTACTTTAACATTTTGGTGCCACACAGTCTCAACACTGCTGTTAAAGCACTTTCAGAAATCCCTGAACTATAACATTCACCTTGTGAAGCCCAGGTGGTCTTTCACTCCCTTTATAGCTAAGATAATTTTGTAGTCAGTGCATGTTTTAAGACAGGCACGTCAGTGAAATTTTACATTCTCCTGGTGTACTGTATGATGCATTTTAGGTGTGAAATGCACATGCGCATGTACAGAATAGCATAGACTTAGAGTTAATGCA
>CAAKHG010015737.1:0-10165 GCA_901007715.1 Dactylopterus volitans | reverse complement strand
AGGAAAGTCCATCCATCCATCCATTTTCTATTCCTGCTTTGTCCTAATCAGAATTGCGGGGGCTCGAGCTGATTGCTATATTCAGCTTCCTCCTGCGCTGTACAACCACAAAAGTCGTCTTCCTCAGTGTCGGATCGAGCCATCGTAAGTGTTGGATCGATCATCTTTAACTTGAAAGCTGCATCATATGCATTTCTTCGTCTGTTTTCCATGATAAAGGTGTGTTCATGAAGCACAAATAACTGATCTGAAGAATTTAGTGAGAGTGTGTTTGATTGGTCCACTTAGACCTATTTGGTAATTTCATTGGTCTGAAGTGATGAGGCTAAATGTTTTGGCGGCATGAAGCTCATTAGCCCGTAAAAAAATCCATAGATTAGCCGCATCATTGTTTAAGCTGCAGTGTTCAAAGCTGTGAAAAAAGTAGCGGTTTATAGTCCAGAAATTACGGTATGTTAAGACAAAAATCTATGTTCATGTTCAATTTGAAACAGGAGTCAAAAAACATGTAATTAAATTTAGCATACAGGCAGGGAGCATGGGGAATCAACTGGCATTATTCACTAGCACCTTCAAAAGGATAGGTCACTCAAAAATGAAAATTCACTACGCTAATGGGGGGGCAAATGAAGTGTTGGAGCCCACAAAACACTGTCAGGGTGAACGGTGTTGCAGCCCAACCCAGTAGAATTGAGGTAAATGCCAACCATTTCTTAAAAAACAACAGATAAAAAGTAAATGCTTTCATACTGCTCCTACGACATCCTCCAGGTTTCTGTAAGCCAATAATATTTTTAGCCTAAATGTTACTGTTAAGGCCCACTTGACATACATAAATAAGTTTGTCCCTTTCAAAAATTGTCAAACATCACAGCCCACATACTCCCCATGTGTGCTTTACGTAGGCATGGTTAATAAACAGTACATCCACTAGAGGGCAGTGCAGAATTCAACAAATCTGTCCCGCACAGACCTCCGCTTGTCTTTCGCTTCCTTCAAAAGTCACACCCAATTCACGTCCAGTCTCCTCTCATCTGATCTTCTGGACTGTCCCTATACCCTGGCAAAGTCACAGATCTGATCCGCCTGTCGACCTCCCGCTCCATCCGTCCCTCACTCGTGAACAAGATCCCGAGACACTTGAAGTCCTCCACTTGAGGCAGGACCTCCTCTCTAACCCAGAGAAGGCAGTCTACCTTTTTCCGACTGAGGACCATGGCCTTGGACTTGGAGGTGCTGATTCGCACCGAACCACCCCAGCAAGAGCTGTAGGTCTCGGTTCAATGAGGCTAGAAGGACCACATCATCCACAAAAAGCAGCAACGAGATCCTTTGCTTAACGAACACGACACCCTCCACCCCCCGGCTGCGCCTAGAAATTCTGTCCATAAAGGTTATGAACAGAACCTGTGACAAAGGGCAGCCCTGGCGGAGTCCAACCTTCTCTGGGAATGAGTCTGACTTACAACTGGCTACACGAACCAAGCTCGTGCTCCTTTGGTAGAGGGACTGACGGCCCTTAGCAAGGGACCACTCACCGCATACTCCCGGAGCACCCCCCACAGGATGCCCCTGGGTACACGGTCGTAAGCCTTCTCCAGGTTAACAAAACAAATGTGGACTGGTTGGGCAAACTCCCACTTCCCCTCAAGCACCCCTGCAAGGGTAAAGAGCTGGTCCGTGGTTCCACGGCCAGGACAAAAACCACATTGTTCCTCCTCAATCCGAGGATTGAGGAGGAACCCTGGCGTAAACTTTTCTGGGGAGGCTGAGTAGTGTGATCCCTCTGTAGTTGGAGCACACCCTTTGGTCTCCTTTCTTAAAGATGGGGACCACCACCCCGGTCTGCCACTCCAAGGGCACTGCCCCCGATGATCACGCAGTGTTTCAGAGGCGTGTCAGCCAGGACAGCCCTACAACATCCAGAGCCTTAAGATATCCTGGGTGGATCTCATCCAAACCCGGAGCTCCACCGCCATGAAGTTGTTTCACCACCTCAGCAACTTCTGCCCCAGTGATTGGACAACCCACCTCCAGGTCCCCTGGCTCTGTTTCCCCTTGGGAATGCGTGACAGTAGGATTGAGGAGCTCCTCGAAGCATTCCTTCCACCACCGGAGGATTGCCCCAGGTGACATCAGCAACTCCCCGCCGTCTACCACTCCTGAGATGCCGGACAGTTTTCCAGAATCTCTTCAGAGCCGACCGAAAGTCTTCCTCCATGGCATCACCAAACTCCTCCCACGCCCGAGTTTTTGCCTCCGCAACTGCCTCGGCTGCGGACCGCTTAGCCAACCGGTACCGATCAGCTGCTTCCGGAGACCCACATACCAACCATGACCTGTAGGCCTCTTTCTTTCGCTTGACGGCTCCTCTCACCTCCGGTGTCCACCATTGGTTTCGGGGGTTACTGCCATGATTAGCACCAGCAACCTTGCGGCCACAACTCGCAACAGCCGCTTCGACAATGGCGGAGCGGAACATAGCCCATTCGGACTCAATATCCCCCACTGCCCCCGGGACGCCGATGAAGCTCTGTCGAAGGTGGGAGTTTCAGACCAGCTTGATGGGTTCCTCCGCCAGGCGTTCCCAACAGACCCTCACTCTCCTCGGCCTGCCAGGTCTGTGCATCGGATTCCCCGCCACCTGATCCAGCTCACCACCAGGTAGTGATCAGTTGACAGCTCAGCACCTCTTTTCACCCGAGTGTCCAGAACATATGGCCGCAGATCAGATGACACGACCACAAAGCTGATCATTGACCTGCGACCTAGGTGCCATGCCATGGTGCCAAGAGCACCGATGAGCAACCTTCTGTGACTAGCACAGAAGTCCTACAACTGAACACCAGATCGGGCAGGCCAGGTTCAGATCGGGCAGGCCGTTCCTCCCAATCACGCCTCCCCAGGTCCCGCTGTCATTGCTCACGTGAGCGTTGAAGTCTCCCAGCAGAACAATGGAGTCCCCAGTTGGAGCGCTATCCAGCGCCCGTCCTAGGGTCTCCAAAAAGGGTGGGTACTCTGAACTGCCATTCGGCGCGTAAGCACAAACAGCAGTCAGGACCCGTTCCCCGACCCGAAAGCGTAGGGAAGCTACCCTTTATTCCGAGAGCCAGTTTCAGACCGCCAAGGCCCCCGCCCTGATCTGCTGTCCAATCCACATTGCACCAGACCCTTCATGCTCCCCCTGCGGGTGGTTGGCCCACTGAGGGGGTGCCCATGTAACCGGTTTGGGCTTGGCCCGGCCGGGCCCCACGGGTGTAGGCCCGGCCACCAGGCACTCGCACTCGAGCCCCTACCCCAGGCCTGGCTCCAGGGTGGGGCCCCGGTGTTCCTTTTGTTGTGTTCCACGAGGGTCTACTGAACCGTTCTTTGTCTGACTCTTCGCCTAGGACCAATCAAAATGCCCGGACAACATAGCTCCTAGGTTCATTAGAGTACGCAAACTCCTCCTGGGCCAGTCTAGCTGCGCATTAACATCCGCACACACTGTCTGCACGTGCTTTTACCCCAGGGACACAAGCCAACATCATTGAGTGTGAGGTGTGCTACGTTCCCCCAAGATAAGCTATGAAAAATGCTCTTTCGTGGCTTTATTTTTTCAGTGCATAAAAATCATAATTTTAGCAAAATTGGGTTGATTTAACAGAGAGGAATAATTTTAATAGTCTTTTGTGATCATCATAGTTTGAGGCTAAGGTTTTCTTTCTTCCATTTGTCTCTCCCCCTCCTGATTTATGATGTACTTTACTCTCCTCTGTCTTCTCGCCTTGAGCTGGTCATGAATATTTGGGTCTGGACAGCTCTCTCACGTGTTGGGTGCACACCCTCGCTCTCACGCGTCTCGTGTTGCTGCCTCTGAGCCTGTCCCTCAGAATGGATTACTAGGGTGTCGGCAGGACATAAAGCTGCTGAAATATTTAAACATCAGATCAGTACCACTTTGCCTTGTAATTACACATGCTCATTTCATATTCCTCAATATGGGCACATGTGTGCTTGCATGAGCAGGGATAGGTTTGCATTGAGTGTATTTCGTGTTTACACTGTCTCCCTGTGCCATATGAATCTGTGTATGTTGAAATGGCCATGCATGTGTTTGTGAGAGTCTGTGTGTGTGTGTGTGCGTTTGTGCGTGCGTGTGTGTCTGTGCGTGTGCACGTGTGTGCGTGTGTGTGCATGTGTGTGTGGATGTGTGTTCACAGCTGTTGGTTTTTGGAAATGGTTCTGGAACACTCATTTGTTTCCTCCTCCTTGTACATTGTGTGAAGCATTTTGTGGCAGCTTTAGAAATCATTGGCATAGGTGACTGCTTTAAGGCCACTCCAGTGGCTCCACTCCAGTTACTCAGGTGATCGTTTTCCTGAGATTTTTCCAATTTTTGCTCATTGTTCAGATTGAGAGCTCTTGGTTACAGGTTTTTATTCTGAGTTAGTGTTTTTTTCTCCTGTTTTTTAAAGAGTCACATGCTGCCTTCAATGCCCTTTTGCTTTATGAACTTGCTTTATGAACAGGTCTGATGTCATCAATCTGATCTCTTATTAATTAAGATTATTTTGTCTCCACAAACTCTGGACACAGTGTCCCAGGGCATGAAACCACCTCATCAGACACCAACCAGTATATTACATTCATTTACTTTGATCGTAGTATTTGGTCATATTTAATTCGTGAATTGGTTGTGCAGAAGTAGCCAAACTTGCTGACCTTTTTTTTTTTTTTTTTTTTTTAGCTACAGCTACTGGATCTGCTGTTTGGAGGGGTTGCTATTGATGTTAAGTTCAAATGGCCACCAAGCCTATCTGCTTGTATTGTTTTTCTTGGTAAACTGTCATGGACCTGTGACCTCTTATCTTTTCTTACCTCCTCAGGAGATCCAGCAGCAGGCAGTTAAAGAACCCTATGGACTCGATCTGGCTAAGTTTCCTGTTGAAGATGATCTGCTTATCTATGAGAGGTAAAATGCATGGTTGGCACACTCATGCTTTTAATGTGCACAATCTAAAATGGTTTGACTTCCGCAGCCCTCTGCTGGTTGTGGCACAGTCGCAACCACCCATTCAAACTCCAAATATTTCCCAATGACAAACATTCACAGCTGGCACACGCACAAGCACATGCACATATGCACACATGTATACATTACGAATAGATGTAAAAATGTAAAAAAAAAAAAAAAAATGTGTTCATTCATGTTTGCCTAAAATAAGTAGAGTTGCTGTTCCAGAGGTGTCAAGGGATAGAAACGGTCACTGAATGCATATTAAAAAAAGAGCAACTGTGGGTTGCAGCTAGGGGTGTAACAGTTCACCATACCTGCAGTTCGCTTCAACTTTTGGTTCTTAAGTTGTGGTTCGGTTCAAACTTCGGTTCAAACATTTAGCAGTCGCTTGAATCCGTGGTTTTCAACAACAGAAAAGGGACGCATGTCCAACGCCATAAAAACCCCAATAGCTTTGGTAATTGCTTTTGCTCGCTCTGATTTTGGACCAAGTTTCATTTTGAAGGCTTCGTGAAGATCTGGCTGTTGTCGTGGGGTCATCGCTGCTGCGCCGGGCTGAGTGAGGTCTGTCGGCGTGATATGTCTTCATATGCGCTAGCATGTTTGAGGTGTTACCTCTTGCTCCCACAGACAGTTTTGCTAAACACAAACGACAAATAACTTGTGTCTTGACAACAAGACGACCACCAGCCTCTGTAGTCTCAACTGGAAATCCAGAATGCTTCCATACGGACGACCGAAGAGCCGCTGGAGGGTCTGCTAGTTCAGGTTTCTCCGCCATCAACACATGTGAGAGGCTATGGAACCATTCCAGATACAGATAAAGCCAATATGTGGTTTGCAAGGCTAGCATGCTTTTTGCTGTCCAGTCGAAGCCTGTTGAAGGAAGTGCCCCAGCCTTATTTCCTGGTTACCTCAGCCTGTTGCTCTTTTTGTTGCTATTGCCAATGCCCCTGGTGTCCAAGACAGAGACAGGAGGAACAAGTCGTCAGTTTCAGCAGCCCCTGCAGGGTGATATGGGTCAGTTTGAACAGGGGACATTGTCAACTCTACCCTGCTGTGTACATAACACTTCTGAACTCACTGCGCTTTATTCATCTTACCAGAGTTTCATTTTCCATCTGTTCTTTTTTTATTTAATTCTGTCATCTTCTCCCCTTTTGGTCTGAGCAATGTTCATCTTACAGTAGTAGCCATCATCAGTCTCTTAGGCTCAACAGGCCCATTTTTTTGGATTTGAACTGTATGTTAGATTCCATGTATTTGCAGATCACTAAGTGGGCATCATATTAAAGCAAGTCACTCAACCTGTCAGTACTGTTCATTTGGTGCTGCACTTTCTACACCAATGAAGAATGACATTGAGGTTGACATTAAAAAAAACTTTTGAAATTTTTTTTCTATAGATGAGACACTCAGATCATGGTGGTGACACAATGAGGATTATCCATGTTGTGATATACAGTTACTGTCACATACCGTTGGTTGGTTGGTTGGTCCCCTATTACACAATAGGTTGATCTTCTTTCAGAACTCGTAATTTTGCACTGATTTCTCCACAATTGCAAAGAGATAAATGTGCTGTTGAAGAAAAAATCCACTAATTCCATCAAGGAGCTTAGATCTCCATGTTTCTGAAAAAATGTCAATGCTTTCTGTGTTACTGTATTCATTGTGTTCTCCCTATCATGATCCGTATGGATTTTCTGAGCGCATTTGATTCTGGAATGACTTCTGTAACGTAAAAGCTGGCTAACAAAAAAGCTGGACATGCTCTTACAAAGCCCATTTCCAATTAAGCTCTATTCAATTGAATACACTGCAAAGAAAAGACATTTAATGTTCAAACTGCTGAACTGTTTTTTTGCAAACACTAACTTATTTTGAATTTGATGACTGCAACATGTTCCTGGGACAGGGCAGCGACGTGTTTACCGATGTGTTACATCACCTTTTAACAACACTCTGTTTTGGGAACTGAGGACACTAGTCGTTGAAGCTTTGTTGGCGGAATTCTTACCTACTCTTGCTTGATGTATGACCTCAGTTGCTCAACAGTCCGAGGTCTCCTTTGTCGCATTTTGCGCTTCATAATGTGCCACACTTTTTCAATAGGAGACATTTCTGGACTGCAGGCAGGCCAGTCTGGTAACTGTACTCTTTTACTAGCAGCATATGTTGCTCAGAAACCTGTATGTACTGTATCTTTCAGCATTAATGGACGCTATAGAGATGTGCAAGTTATTCATGATAAATGGGGCACTAACACACCCCCATACCATCACAGATTCTGGCTTTTGAACTTTGCGCTGATGAAAATCTGGATGGTCCTTTTCCTCTTTAGCCTGGCAGACAGAACATCTATGATTTCCCAAAAAAATTTGAAACGTGGACTTGTCAGACCACAGCACACTTTTGCATCAGTCCATCTCAGATGAGCTTGGGCCCAGAAAAAGCTAGCTGCAATTCTTGTTGATATATGGCTTTCACTTTGCATGGTAGAGTTTTAACTTTCACTTGTAGATGTAGCGACAAAATGTGTTAACTGACAATGGTTCTCCGAAGTGTTACTGGGCCCACTTAGTAACATTTATGATAGAATATCTGTTTTTAGTGCAGTGCCGCCTGAGGAATTGAAGGTCACGGACATTCAATGTTGATTTTCGGCCTTGCCGCTTATGTGCAGAGATTTCCACAGATTCTCTGAAACTTTTGATGATGTTATGGACTGTAAATGATGAAATCCCTAAATTACTTGCAATTGTATGTTGAGAAACATTGTTTATAAACTGTTGGACTGTTTGCTCATGCAGTTCACAAAGTGCTGAACCTCGCCCCATGCTTGCTTTTGAACAACTGAGCCTTTTGGGAGGCTCCTTTTATACCAATCATGACACTAAACTATTTCCTATTAACCTGTTCACTTGTGAAATGTACTGTGTTTTTGAGCATTCTTCAACTTTTCCAGTCTTTTGTTGCCCTTGTCCCGGCTTGTTTAGGAATGTGTTGCAGGCATCAAATTCAAATTGACTTAATATTTGCGAAAAATAAAGTTTATCAGTTTGAACATTAAGTATTTTGTCTTTATACTGTATTCCATTTAATATAGCTTGGGGAGGATTTGCAAATCATTGTATTCTATTTTTATTTTCGTTTTACACAACATCCCAACTTCATTGGAATTGGGTTTTTTTTACTAGAGAAAAAAAATCTCAAATTTAAATTCAGTGTTGTTGCCAAATTCATTTCAGTGTGTTGCAACAACCGTTATCTTTTGTTTGTTTCTCATCATAGTTTTGTGACAGCTACAGTTTTGAGAGGTGTTAAAAGCAGGGGTACTTAAAAAATTTCAAATTTTAATGAAGAATGTTGTCCATAAACTCTGACTGGCGCCATAACCCTGACTCTGACTAACCCTAACCCATAATTTCATTATTGAGTAAGAAATCTTTAACGGCTCCAAAGATGTGAGCTGTTTCCAAAGCTATGCTAATCAATGCATTATATTAAAAATCCTAAGTAAGAGCCAGAGGGATTTTTTAATAACTGCTGCATCTTGTTGTGTCTTTGTAAGATAAAATTCCCATGTGGAAATGAGAGATTTGATGATGATGATGATGATGATGATGATGATGATGATGATGATGCGCTTTAAGCTTTTGAGACATGTTTAAGCTCATCTGAGTATTCCGCCATAACCTTTTTGCTCAGTGTATTTCACACAATGATGATGAAAGGAGTAAGCGGAATAGACAAGTATGTACAGTTTATGCATCTCCGGCTTATTTTGCTTATTTTTTACTTCTTCTTTCGTGTGTTTTTATGTCTGCAGGTTTGCACGTCTGGGCGAGAGCCAGCACAGGGTGGAGCGAACTCAACACATAATCCTGGCAAACATCATCTGCTTGTGAGTAAAATGTGGCACATTAATTCAGACAAAGAAATTTAAAAATTAAAACGCTGTACACAAATTCAATAATCCTTGTATGTATTATATTCAGCATTTTGTTACAACAATACGGCTCAACGATTCCAGCTGCCTTAATATAAGTGAACAAGGCTGTTCCCACTAAGTGGTCTCCAGGAGGGTTTCTAGCTGTGCGCGGTTCAATCTTAATCTCTTTTCCTCCATCCTGCGCCTTCCTGCTCTCTGCAGCCCTGACCCAGGTTTTTGTTTTTTTTTTCTTTTTCACTTCTCAGTCAGATTCAGCCACACATGGATTGGAAATGTGCAGCCATCTGGATGTCTAAGAGCAATTTCCTACATTTATTCATTCTTTCCTATCTCCAATTTGCTGACAGACCCGTATACACACTCAGGATCACAATTGCAAGACACCACTTTTACTTGTTTCTTCTCACGTACGCCTGTGTCTTTTATGTTCCAACACTTGTAAATCTTTAGCATTGTTTTTTGATAACACCAGTGAAAAGACAGTGGTGGGGAAGAAATTGTTTGCAATTTGAAGCATTGGAAGATGTTTATGTTATCTTCCATCCCAGCTCTTCTTATTACATGAATGCACTCACATGCAGACCAGGTCCGACACTAACTCTTTATCTTGCAAACCAAAATATACTTTTCCTATACGGCAGTTTCTGTGAGCAACCTCTGTGATTTTTCTTTTTTCTCTAACATGGGGGTTTTCATTGACAGACATTTATTACAAAGCTAGAGGGTTCTCAAGAAGAGATGAAGGCCATGTGACACTGAAGAGGAGAGCTTAGTCAGACAGATAAATAAACAGTAGGCTTGCTTAAATAGTGGGAAGCAACAAAGAAAATGGAGATTGAAATTAAATCAAAGTACATCTGTTGATTATAATCACTTGGTGAACAGCAGTTGAATGTTTGAGACTGTTGAACTCCTACAGTTGTTTGGAAGGTATTATTACCGTAATGTTCGGAATACTGAGTGCACCTCAATATAAGCTGCACCCTCTAACTTTAAAAAGAAAAATGTGTGTGTGTGTGTGTGTGTGTGTGTGTGTGCGCGCGTGTATATACATACACACACACACACACACACACACACACACACACACACACACACACACACACACACACACACACACACACACACACACACTACCGGTCAAAAGTTTTAGAAGACCACCCTTTTTCCAGTTTTTTACTGAAAATGATTCAGTTTCTTGTGTGATTGCA
>CAAKHG010015736.1:11622-23855 GCA_901007715.1 Dactylopterus volitans | reverse complement strand
CCCCTCCCCCCCCCCCCTCTTACCTCTGACCACTTGACCACTTGTGAGGGTTTTCCTGTGACGTTAGCCAGCGTAGCTTTATTAGTTTTGTGGTCATAGCCAGACTAACACTTGTTGTCATCACTTTGGGGTGTTTCCTCCAGCTGGGGCTCATAAAACACATTGCTTTGTGACTGTCCCTTGATGTGGGACTCATTTTACAGTCATTACACCCACAAATGGTCTGTGTGTAGAATGAGATGCAGTGTGGTGGGTAGGCATTTCTGCTGCATGGCACTAGTGGCCACCTTTACTTGGGTGGCTACTGGGATGTTCATTGGCATGCTGACTAAGCATGAAGAGGCACTTTTTGAAGCACTGTCTCAACATCACGGGTTCATTGTTCCAGTTGCCTTACTAAATATAAGATGGGCATTCTTTCTATGAGAAGCCACCTGTCAACCTGTTTTTCAGAAGCTGACTATGTTGTTCAGATGAACAATGTGATCCTCCAAAATGACTTCAGCCAGAGCCTAACTTTACTAGCAAGTTTACTGAGTGGGAACAGTCCCTTCATTTTTTTTTATTATTTTGTCATGTTTAAACAATGGTATACATTGCCCTTTTGTGTCGCCTTTTAATTTTGACATCAAGGTTTCTTATCACAGTTGCTCTTCAAGGTGCTGAGGGTGCTGTGTGTTCCGCACTCAAGGGTGCTGGAGAGGCAACATTTGTACATCTGTTATTTTAGTGTGGCCATGAAATTAACCAAAAGCCCTTTCATCAGAGAGACTGCTATAGATAACATAATGCACACTCACAAGTCTATGCGTCTTTTTCAGGTTTAGTCAACGAACCCCCCGCCCGCTTCCCCACCCCCACCGCCACCGCCACCACACCCACACACACCCAAGCACACACCCAAGCACACACCCACGCGCACACACCCACGCGCACACACACACACAATTCCTAGAGCACAGAGATAGAGCACAGAGATAGAGCCTCATGAGGCCTACTTTTACATCTCCCAACGCACATGCGCATAGACTCGCACACAGACAACCTGTGCTTATACATTTAAGTTGATGCTGTATCGTGGAATTAACTCTGGTGTTGTAATATTAATTTTTTGCACGCGACTCACACCTTCATTCAGGACCATATGGAGAGAGAGCGAAGTCTGGCCATAAAGAATTAACAAAGGCGTAACAGGAGAAGAAAGCTGTTTATGTGGGGGAGGGTAAAAAAAAAGTCAAGAGTGGAGGAGAAAGCACGGGACATGTGAGAAAGTTGTGGATTAGAGGGGAGCGGCGGTGCCTGATATTCACATGTTTCTCTTTTCCCCCTTCGCTGTCTCCCTGTGCGAATATACAGATGGATTACCTTATGCAAACACTGGGCCTTTGCTTTGAATAGGCAACAGAGATACTTGCAGCTAATGTTTTCCTTATCAGGGACTACTCCAGCCAATCACACACTGTATGGGAGAGCGAATGGGAAAGCAATAAGCCATTCATTTATCATGGCCAGGCTCTATTGTGCCCTTGTGCATGTGCATGCTCATATTACAATGGGCCTCAACTATGCGTGACCCCGTCTCATTTCCTTCCATTTAAGTCATGTTTTTGGGAGAGCGCCGTAGCTGTCCGATCCCGTGCCCCCACCTATGTGGCTGCTGCAGGATGTGGGGCAAAGCCGACAAGGCATGGACTGGTACCAAATATTTAGGGTACAGTTAACTTGAAATATATTTTGATAAACAGTGTTATGCATGTTGTTGGACGAAAAATTATTCTTGTGAAAATATCGTAACGAACGGCATGTTTGACTTTTTGGTACAGTGAAGTTCACTTTTAATGTCTGCAACTTTGCTGCCTTTTCTTCATTTGTTTATCAAAGAGCCCCAGTGTAAGTGTGCAACCCAAGTGCCCGAAGCATATTGTATGGAGATGTAAATACTAGCTGCTTGCTACTGGGGTCTATCTGTCGCTGTCACTGACGAGCTGGATTTTCTGCCTTGTGGCTGTTACTCTGAGTGTCAGCATGTGACATGTGCTCATCAGATGGTTGAGCAGCTTCTCCCATATGGTGGTGCAAAAAAAAGCCGGTTTGTGAAGACGGCAGTGTTGCACTGCTCTGTGTTCATGGTAACATCTGAAAAAGCTGGCAGTCGCATCAGAAGTTGCCAGTGATGCACAGTCCTCTTTCAAGCATTGAAAAAAAATCCATGGGCTTTTACTTTGATCTTCTTGGGTTACAATTCATCCGCGAAATATTGAGCACAAATAATAATTTTATGGAAAATAAATGTGCGTTATTATTACAGTGCATTAGTACATTTCAGTAGTTATAACCTGTTTGTATCTGAATGGCCAATTAATAAAACCCCTCCATGGACCATCACCTTATCGTGGTGGAGGGGTTTGAGTGTCCTAATGATCCCAGGAGTAGGGGCAGCAGCCCCTGGTAGGGTCTCCCATGGAAAATTTGTCTTGGGTGAAGGGTCGGACAAAGAATGTTCCCTAAAGACACATATGAGAAAAATAACTGTAAATGACCAGTGTGCCTTGCCCGGTGGGTAACCAGGGTCCCACCCTGGAGCCAGGTCCTGGGAAGGGACCCGTCAGTGAGTGTCCGGTGGCTGGGCTTTCGCCGATGGGGCCCGGTCAGGTCCAGCCCGAGGCAGAGACATGGGTCCGTCCTCCAGCAGGCCCACCACCTTCAGGAGGAACCATATGGGTCTGGTGCAATGTGGATCGGACGGCAGCCAACTGCTGCCCCTGCAACCGGGCCTGGATAAGCGGAAGAACACGAGACAAGACCATTTAATAAAACAATGTGTTTTTACCCAGATACACAAACCAGAATGAACATTAAAGGTTCCATCTTCTCTTACATAATCACATGATGAATCAGTGTTTTATAAAAAATATCTTAAGATTGTTTTGAGATGCAGAATGGAACATTTTGCAGTTACAAAGGTGCAGTCTTTCCTGAGAAACCAGGTAATGACACGGCATTTCTATGTTGGCCTGGATTTGGCCCCCTCACTCATTAAGAGCATGTTAAAATGCAACTGATCACACAGTAAGAGGCGGTGCAGACAGACACCAGAGACCCATGGATGTACAGTCATTAATGCACTCATCATTCACTCCATGCAGACAAAAACATGCAAAAAAAAAAGCTGCATAAAAATACTCCTCCTGTGTGCCTCCTCCCTGTTTTTATGTTTTGTTCTTTCTTTTTTCTCCAGTTACTTAAATATGTCTATTTAGTCAGACCTGAAAATGGAGGAAAAACAAAATAAACCATAGATCGAATGTGAATGACTTTGCTTAGTTTGACATGCTCCACTGCAAATTCTGCAGCAGATTAGATAACAACATTACTGTCTACTTCAAGACGGTTGGCTTTTATCACCAAGGAAAAAGATGTTTTATATTGTCTGAATACGACATGGGGACATCCATTTGCCTGTGGTCAAAGCTGTCAGACATTTTTTTTTATGTTCATTTTTGTGGTGTTTCGCATTTTGTCAGCTAGTTGACAGTAAAAAGTGCCAAGAAACATCGAGGGTAAGATGGTACACATCCTTGACTGTTGTGTCATCTGGATGACCCTGCGGTCTATAAATTGCTCAAGGAAAAGATAGTGCCTCATAGCTGGGTAGAATTTCTCATGCTTTGACATTAGTTGTTGTCTTCCAACTTTTAAATCTTGTCCAGGCTGCACATGCGCAGACATGTCCCGAGATCCTGCGAGATGATCTCAGCATTGGCTGATGCAAAGCTGCTCTGAAGTCGGTGTTTATGGAGGGCCCCGCTCTCTCGGAGGGGAGAACCAAAGTTAAATAAATACTTGCTCCATCCTGTCTGCATTAAGGGCCTGCACACATGGCTTTGACGTCAGTGTGACATTAAACAGGGCGGGGTGGCCCAGCGAGCCTTGACAGGCACGTGCACAGGCGAGCGCACAGGCACACACATATACACGCGCGCGCGCGCACACATTTTTTCTATGCTTGCTATTGAAATCCTTTTTTTTTTCGTGTCTGTATTTTCTAATTTTCCTGTAACTTCTTCCTGTCTCTCTATAACTTGTTTGACGTCTTTTCCTTTCTCTCTTTCATCTGACTTCAAGTTTTGGTAACATTTTCTCATCGTGTCTTCAACACGGCACTTAGGTCCACTGAGGTCACTCCAAGCTACCATTGGCATCTGCATGTCTGAACACTTAAGTTTAGTTCTCACAATATTGTTTTCTGACAGGGAAGAAAGCAACCTGTGACTACCCCCCCCCCCCCCCCCCAACTGTGTTCATTAATGATTCTGTGTGTTTGCTGTTTACAACTGGTTATTATCAGATGATACACAATATGTATAATGCCCAATCCAATATTTAACCCAGCCTTTTGTTTTCTCTCCTTTCTTGTTTTTCTTCCAAAAGCTCTGTGCGTGAACACGTGTGTGTCCTCACGTCTTTATGCCCTGCGGTGCTATAACAGGTCTGTCAACATACCTGTCAGCACGTACAACGTGAGACCAGTGTGATCTTTTGAGTTTCGTTGTCACGTCAACAGGTTTCTTCTCACCACACTCCTCTAGTATTCCTTTTTTTCCGAAGTATATGCTACTGTTTCTTATCCAAATAAACCAGTAGCTTGTAGAACTGACTTATAGCTTAGCTAGTCAGTTTCTGGTTCTACTTGCTTGCTGAGCACACAGGGCAAGGTTTCAAAATTGGGGATGAGCATGTTTTTCGAGAGCATGCGCCCTGCATGTACTGTAAGCTTGTGTGTAATGGGAAGGACTTGTTTTGCAGGTGTTTGTGTTGAGGGAGTCACATGTCACTGCCAGGCCTGCTGACGTCTTATTTTAGGTTAACTTTAGGTTGGAAGACTTCCCTCTGTCATCCTGAAACTGGATCGGCTGAGCTTGGATAGTTTATTTTCACAGTGTTTTAATACATGGACTTAGACGGATGGGAAAACAGCATTGTGTGCCCAAAGATAGTCGAGGGTTTAAGTCAGCTGACTCTGAAACCAGATGTGAATTAATGTTCTGTACTCCCACTCACCAGTGTCTTGCTGTCTAAATAAGAATTTAATTGAACAAGAGGGCTGCCAGCCTATTTGCTGATTTGATATAAAAATGTATTTTTATTGATAAATTCTATACAGTGTCATTTCAATGAGAAAAAGGACTGGAATGTAACACTATGACCTGGCTGAAGTGCATCTGGTCATAAAAGTAGAACTGCAACTATAAATGTTTTGAGACTTGTTTTCAATGAAATGCTTTGCCACTGTATGTTATTAAAGAAACAAATGTTTGGGCTGTTGATCACAATTTTTGTTGAAAGTCATCAAACGAATTGATTTGAGTATCCAAAGGTTTGATGTTTTAACCAACCAGGCATTCAAAATCTGTGGAAATCATATTCACAATAAAAAAAGTAAAACCAAGACATCATATCACAAGAGCTAAAGTTAAAGCTTAATTTCAGTGGAAAGTCAAAATGGCAAATTAATTTACATTTAGAATGATTTGGCAAAGAGATAAGCAAGTAAAACCTCTATATTTGGGAAGCTGTACAATGTATATATTTGGAGAGGTCATCAACTGCAATTTTGTTGAGCAATTCAAGTTTTTTAATGTCTGCTGATGGTTATAATGTTCACTGAATGTTTCTTGTCACAAATAAACTTTTCTACAATAGAAGATGTTAAAAGACTTTCTCTGATACACTTAAGCAAATCTCAAAACAATGTGCTGCAGGCTACTAGACAAATAGAATGGATTTCACAAATGGAGAAAGAAAAAAATATTTTCTACATAAAATGGTTTCTATCTCCTTTTATAATGCAGCACATGAAGGAATCTCAAAATAGGAAAGCGTTTCTGTTGACAAGAAAAAGTTCAATATCTGTTCAGTACACTCTCGAGTGTGTAGTTGTGCTTCTTGGGCTTGTTCAGTAGGATGATGGTGTTTTTGTTTCCACAGCTTATTCTGGCTTTAATCACTGCAAAGAACTTCCAAACAGACAATTGCATGTCTCGCTGCTGTGCACATTACATGAATCATTGTGTTGCTCTTTTGTGTAAATGTGATCGGCAAAGAACTGAACTATGATCCACTGGACATGGGCCATGGTGGATCAAGGTGGAAACGGAATCAGTCGATCTGTCTCAAATGTTTTTTTTTTGTTGACCAATTACGTGATCTTAACTCGGTGGATACTTCTAAATAAGATTTCCTTTTGGCTGTTTTTAAACGTCTGCTTTGGTGGTAAAGCATCTTCAATTCTCTGTCTTCCTCAAGGAGTAAATGCAGAGGCTACCCCTCATTATTGCTTTGTCTTTCCACATAGTATACAGGTAGTGACAGAGCAGCAAATTCAAAAATGATTAGGAGTCCCTCTCAGGCCCCTCTCAGGCCCCTCTCAGCCTCCCCCCACGGCTTCAAGTCTCTCAGCTGGCCCTGCTATTTACAAGTCTGTTGGATGGTCACGTTTCTTCAATGTTAACAGCCACTGTTAAACAGCTGCATGTATGGCACCAGACGATCCATTGTTACTGTTGTTGTAAGTTTTGTTTGCTCATGTTGTGTGGTGGAAGTGGACCCGAGGTTTTCCAGCTGTGAGAATGAGCAGACTAACAACTATGGACTAATGGCAGGCTTCAGGATGAAAGGGTGTGTGTTAGGGGCTGGCGTTATTAATCGACGATCGATAATTGATCGTTCAGACTTCTTTTCAATTGCTAGGTTGACATCAATTGTAACATGGTTGTGCTGTGCAGTATATCTTGAAGCAATAAAAATAAATTTACCACGTGGCAACAACCAGACAGGGGCGCAGTTATATTTAAGGGACAGAGACAACTCAACGCTCGACTGCTGTAGAAACAAAGCACCTTAGGTCCCTTTAGGTCCCTTTAGGACTGATGGGGCAGCATCAGTAGACTAGAGTGGCCGTCTAGGAATCAAAAGGTTACTGGTTTGATCCTCATCTCCGACAGAAATTGTGTCGACTGTGTCCTTGAGCAAGATACTGAACCCTGATTGCTCCTGGTTGGCGCCTTGCATGCCATGAATGTGAGTGTTAATGTTTGAATGAGGCCATGGTAGTGTAAAGCGCTTTGAATTCCGTCAAGGTAGAAAAGCGCTAAGTAAATGCCATTTACCATGGCCACCAGGTGGCATCTCACCTTGGAGCATGTTGACATGCTCATCTGCTCATCTCAACAACCATCAGTAGGCCGGTGTTACTTCTGGGAGCCGCTATCTACCGTTCAGATTAATTCAAGTCATGTTTTTGGAGAAAAATTGTCGGTGCCTCTATTATTGATTAAGATATGATTTGATGCGATTGACAAGTTTTTTGTTTTTTTTTTGGATTTGGTGATATTTACAATGAGTGCAGTTTTGTCTTGTTAATTAGGGAAGTGGTCTCTGCTCTTTCAAGTGCAGCATAAGTTGTTTTTTTTGTTTAGTTATTTGTTTAACATTTGAGTTGAACTGCTCTATCTGCCTTGCTTAAGAGGGTTGTTGTTGTTCTATCATTTGGAATAAAGAGTTTCTAGAGGTAAATTATTTTGCCTTTAGTATTTTCTGCAACAGGTATCTTAAATATAAAACATTACAATTAACAATCAACAATTTATTGTTAATTTTCCTGATTAATTAAGAAAATTTCTTCAAATGCCCCTCTCTACTGTGTGTACTTTGAGTACACGCCAATTGCCTTTTAAAATTTAGTCAATCCTGTGTTGGAAACATCCATTGTGTAGGATGTGTGTGATAACACAACGTGGGGAGTCCTTCAGTGTGCTACAACATCATTAATGTAGTTAACACAGGTATTAGAATATCAATCTTTGGATTTTATGAATCAAATGAAAGTCCATATGAATCAGAAAGTGTATTCCTTTTAAATCCAGCGTGTGTGTGCTTGTGAGTGTGAGCCCCATGATCTCTGAGGTTGTCAACATTCTTCGCCACATGCTCTGACATGACACATGAGGCAACTGGTGAGACGTACCAGCTGTCCCTGCTCCTGGTCACAGCAAGGTCAACAAATGCGTGGATGCGCGTGCGCACACACGCACGTGCCTTGTTCTTTTGCTGAAAATGCCAATGGATGGACATAGTCAAAAAAAAGTCAAGTGCCATGTTGAAACAGTGGCTTAATGGATGATCTGATTTCGGTCTTGCTTTTTTTTCACTCTCAGGTGGAGGAGGGAAGAGGAATGGTCGCAGTAAGAAATGGAAGGAGATGCTCAAACTCCCCCACATAAGCCAGTGTGAGGAGCTACGCCGCACTATTGGTAAGAAACAGGGAGTAATGCTTTGTGTGAGTGTGAGGCAGAATGATAACGTACCATGCTGTGTCGTTGGGGTGGGTCTGACTGCGGGAGGAAATTCAGATTGGACTTCCTTCCTTTTTCTACCCGTCTCCACCCACAGTTACAGGCAGGGGACAGGAAACCGTTTGTGTATAAGTTTTGTGTCTGACTCAGGGAATCAGTCTGCATGGTTATATCTCAATTAGGCTAGCTTTTCTGTCTGCTCACGCACCAAATCAAATGTCTTGACTCCCGCTTCTCTCATGTACAGTTGTGTTTATAATAATCGCAGTGTGTTTAAAAACATGGGTAGAGCTCAAAATTCTTAGAGCAGTTTTTATTTCAATGCATTTGGATCACTGAACATTATATTATGAATCAAATCATGAAAAAAAAATGTATCAATGTTTTCAATACAGAAAACGAAGAACTGTTGAATGAACTGTTTTCACATCTGTGTTGCATGGAGTCGACCAACTTCTGACACCAGCGAACAGGTATTCTGGCCCAGGAAGATTTGACAACATTACTCGCTTACTGGTGTGTTTTGGGGTTGTTGTCTTGTTGGGATGCCCATTTCAAGGGCATTTCTTCTTCAGCACAAGGCAACTTGACCTGTTCAAGTATTTTGATATATGCAAACTGGTTGTGCTCGGAGCTCAATGGCCACGCAGGGGGCATCATTTGTTGAGCTCACACTATCGGGCAGTGTTGATATCATAGGTCTTGCACACAGGCCTCATAAATGCTGTGCTTTAATTATTATTATTGTGTGTTATCAAAATTAGTAAAATATTGATCTTGAGATACCAATATTTACTATAAAAAAATAATGGGATTTAATTTTACAGTAAACCCACCAGATAACCAATGTTACACATCAGTCTCAAGTTATTCTGTTAACACATAACTTGATTGATAATTATGTTCATAATTGTAATCAAATTACTTTATTAACAGTAGCACAGGTGAAGGATTTGGAGTTCTTTGCAGTGTATGTTGGCAGAGTTCACTTTGTACAATATCACAGACAAGCAAGTTTAAAGAAGTTTATTGATTAACAAAAGAAACTGAAACAACGAACATAAATCTAACCAAGCTACAAAGGTACTATGCACTGCACTGCACTGCGCGCGTGTGTGTGTGGTGTGGTCTGAGGCTGACCAGCATGATGCGGGGGAAGGGAACCATGGGTGTAACCCTTTTGTCCTCTGCTTAGTCAAATGTAGACGCAGTAAGCTGACTAGGCCCAGTACGTTACCACCTCCCGTGTATGAGAAAGATGCCGCTGATGTGCTGGGTTGCAGGTCTGTGGTTTGAAGCTGTTTGGTTGATTGCAAAGTCCAGTTATTGCAATCTTCAATTGGGTTGCCAGTTGGTTGTCTTTGCCCGGTGGGAAGGCGGTGAAGTCCTGGCCGTGGTTGGAGTCTTGTTTCCTCTGGTGGAGTTAGTCCAGGCTAACTCGGTGACTCTTTGGCTGGTTAAAATCAACTGGCAGACTTGTGTCGTGCCAGTGGTGCTCGTCTTGCCCTTTGGTAGGCACTCATGTCGCTACCAAGGCTTGGTCCCGTAGAGGCCTCTGCCTTGTGCAGGCCTCATGGAGGGGAGAAGCAGCAGCAGCAGCAGCAGCAGCAGCAGCGGCTGGGGAACTGCTGGAGGGCTGCAGAGCTGATAAGAGAGCGGAGCAAGAGAGAAATGACCCAAGAGATGTTTGTCCTTATATATGGCCTGGTGAACTTAGGGGTCGTGGCCATAAAATAGCCAATCGAAGTTGGAGCTGGGGGTTTTAACACCTGGGAGAATGAGTTCGATGTCTCTTCTTTGTGTGGCGCAAAGGAAGCAATGCGGTCCCGTCCTCCATTTTGTGTGGATGAGGGCACAACAAAACTGATCCATTAAACCTTGTATGCGATAAATAGACCCGACACCATGGAAAGAGAAAAGTCCCCATATCATGATGCTTGCACCACTGTGCTTCACTGGCTTGAATTCAGTGTTTGGGGTCTGTCTGACTAACTGTCTGTGGCACCTGAACCCAAAAAGAACAATCTTGCTTTCATCAGTCCACAAAATGTTTCTCCATTTCTCTTTGGACGTGTTCTTTGGCAGATTGTATCCTCTTCAGCGATGGTCTTTTGTGGAACAGTCGGACTTTGCAGGGGCCTCTCGTTGATGGATTATCTTCACACAGGTGTCTTTTCTAATTGTCACAGTACTCACAGGTAACATCAAGTCACCTTTGATCGCCCTGGAGCTGATCATTGGCTGAGTCTTTGCCATTCTAGCTCTTCTTTGATGCATTCGAATGTTAGGCCTTCATTTTCTTCCACGTCTCTTTGGTTTTGTTTTCCATTTTAAAGCATCGGAGATCATTTTAGTCAAGCAGCCCATTATTTTCTTACTTTATTGTTATTATTTATGTTTATTTATGTTATGTTTTGTATTGTTTTTGTTTTCCCCTCTCCAATCAGCGTTTTAATCAAAGTACGCTGTTCTTATGAACAATGTCTGGAATGACACATTTTTCTCCGGTTTTTGAGAGAAATACATGTGCCAGCGTCATCCTTAAATAGCGGCCACCTGACTGTCAACTGTTTTTTCACAGAATGAATGACCTCACTAAGTGAACTCCACACTGCTATTACTTTGAGCACGGCCCTTTCAATTAATTATTCGATTGCACAGACTCAGGAGCATGCATATCATGAATGTTGAGTCGCTTGGTTTTCTATGACTCTACTACACGTACAGGAAAATTATTTTCAATGTAGTAATATAATTTCTAACAAGAACAGTGATTGTTCTGGTTAGTCACGTTGGACTGCTATTATTTTGAGCACAACTGTACATCCAAGTTTGACTCAAGCATCAGGGGCAGTCTTCACTCTTAATGACCCAGACAAGTGCTCTCCTCCTGGGCTGTATTATTTCCTCATCTCCCCAGTACCACGACACCAGCCCAAGTGTGTGTTTGTGGGTGTGTATGTGTGTAGGTGCATGTGTGTAATAGTGCGTCACAGCACAGAGATTGCAGTGCCACCCTCCCCCATGTACTCTCCTTCCCCATTTTCTATCTCCGTGCCTCCCCCTCACATTATCTGTATTTCTGCTTCCCTCCCTCTTTCAACCACTTCAGAGCAATGCTAGAGTGGCCAAGCAGGAGAGTCACGGTGTGAGTGAAAATCAGAGACACAGAGAAAGCGGGAAAGAGAGAGTGAGAGAGAGGGATAGCGAGAAAAAGAGAGAGGGAGAGAGACGGAGAGAAAGAGGGCTTTGACAAGGAAAGGAAAGATTGAGGAAAGATCTCTTAAGGTCAGAGGAGAGACGAGTAGCAGCAGGAGAAAAGGAGGGAGAATGATTTGATGACATGTAGATGCACATAATCCTCAAGGTGATATCCCTTACTCAGCACTGATTGTGTTCCCTTTGTGCTCATATCACAAATTGTCACTGGAATGCATCTAATTACTTTAGACTCAAAAGTATCAGTGGTGATAGATTTTCTGGTTAAAAACAGCCTATAAATGTCATAGTAAGGGTGAAGAAACATTGCACTTGTCAAACCATGCATATTTACAGCCATATAGATTACAACTTTGCTGCAGGTTCTGAAAATGGACTATATGTGCACACGTGTGTGTGTGTGTGTGTCTGTGTGCGCAAGTGCAGCAGCTGTTAAGGGTTATATACGTCACTATTACATCGACTCTTGAGTAATTTCCCTATCACACCGAGCGCAGGATCAAAATAATCCCTTTTGCGTACTTAAACATACAGACGTGTAGGCATGTGTGGTGCAACACACACACACACACACACACACACACACACACACACACACACACACACACACACACACACACGCGTACCTATATGCACCTCAGACAGACAAGCATTAACCCA
>CAAKHG010015729.1:42656-58399 GCA_901007715.1 Dactylopterus volitans | reverse complement strand
AGGGGCGGGGGCGGGGGGGGGGGGGGGGGGGGGGGGGGGGGGGGGGGGGGGGGGGGGGGGGGGGGGGGGGGGGGGGGGGGGGGGGGGGGGGGCAGAGAGTTGGAGGGTGGTTGCATACACAAACACTCACCAGCTGGTACAGTGAGAGTTGGGGGCCATCTTCAGACACAGTAAACCACCAAGCTGCGGCCCCCACTGTGGCCGCACCCACGTAGCCTGGCAGGGAGGGACACCAAAACAACGGTGTGACAACAAAGACGACCTCAAACGAAAGGGATGATGCAACTACAACCAACCTCCGATGGCCAGATATCTGAAGAAGAGCCAGCCGGAGATGAGAGGCTCCTTGGCGTTGCGGGGAAGCTTCTCCATGATGTCGAGATCCGGGGGGTTGAAGCCGAGGGCAGTGGCAGGGAGGCCATCAGTCACCAGGTTGACCCAGAGCAGTTGAACTGGGATCAGTGCCTCAGGGAAGCCCAGAGCTGCAGTAAGGAAGATGCTATCAGGAGAAATGACTCCAGTTAGCAACTGCAGTGAAGCCAGAGCAAGTCAGAACTCTTTTTCTATTTGATCTTTAAAATGCATCCTGCTGACGCAGCCTGGCAGGACGACCAGATGATGAGGAGACTCACCAGACGACCTCCCCCACGTTGGAGGAGATGAGGTATCGGATGAACTGCTTCATGTTGTTGTAAATCGCTCTGCCCTCTTCAACGGCAGCCACGATGGACGAGAAGTTGTCATCGGCGAGGACCATCTCGGAGGCTGACTTGGCCACGGCAGTGCCAGAGCCCATGGCGATGCCAATCTCTGCCTTCTTCAAGGCAGGGGCATCGTTCACTCCATCACCGGTCTGAGGACAAATGTTGTGTTTTAACACCAGCTAACCTGGCAAAAACTGAAGACGTCACGCTAATGAACCAAAATGTCCTCAAACCAAATGAGTGCTCATGGCAAGAACCCCTGCAAAATATCAGACATTAGCTTTGATAGTTAAGGGTTTTTAGACTTCGTACCATAGCAGTGATCTCGTCAAATCCTTGCAGGAACTCAACAATCTTGGACTTGTGGGAAGGCTCAACGCGGGCGAAGCAGCGCGCATGAGTGACGGCTTCGAGCTGGTCTTGGGCTGACAGTTCGTCAAACTCTCTTCCGGTGAAGGCCATGCGCTCAACGTCGTCATCCTCAGTGAGGATGCCGATACGGCGGCAGATGGCGACGGCTGTGCCTTTGTTGTCACCAGTGATCATGATGACGCGGATGCCAGCCTGGCGGCACAGCTGAATGGAGGCGGCCACCTCCTGTCTGGGAGGGTCCAGCATGCCAACGCAGCCAACGAAGGTCAGGTCAGACTGGACAGAGACACAAAGACGGAGCGTTTGATACATAGAAGAGTGGAGCCTCTCCGTAGTAGAAAATACTGTTATTCGAACAGGATTCATATTTTGACTGCCTCTTCCCGCTCATCTTTCATGAAATTAGTTTAAACGTCCAGAAAGTTCACCTCATAATCCGCGAATTTGGCAGTGTCGGACAGTATCATGTCCTCCATCTTGGGTGGACTGTCTCGTGTGGCCAGAGCCAGACAGCGCAGGGTGTCCCGACCGGTCCCGTACTCTCGGATGACAGACATGATCTTCTCCTTGATGGCTTTGCTGAGAGGAACCTTGCCGTTGGCCACTCTGACGTAGGCGCATCTGTCCAGAACTCCCTCTGGGGCCCCCTGAGAGGTAGACCATAGAGACATGTGTTGTCTTTGACAAGCTGTGGACATGGACAAGACCAAGGAAAAGTCCAAAACAGGTCCAAAGAAAGGTCCACGGACAAGCTCAAGGACAGGTCCATGGACAAGACCAAGGACAAATCTAAAGACAAGCACAACGACGGGTTCATGGACGACACCACGGACAAGTGCAAAGACAAGTCCAAGGACAGCTAGTTCATGTCTCTGTGCTCTTCAGCATACCTTGACAAACATTTTGCCCATGGAAGAACGGGACTTGGGGGTACAGTAGACAGACATGGACTTCCTGTCTCTAGAGAACTCCAGCGTGAACTCCTTCCTCATCAGCTGCTTGATCACCTGATATCAGAAAAAAAGGACAGATGGCAATTCAAAACCTGACTGGTAGGAAATTTGCAGCGTGAGTGGTTGGTGGGGTTGGGGTCACTCACAGAGTTGCAGGTGTTGGCTCTGTCAATTTTGGACAGGTTCTGGACATCAGTGTCAAAAACGTTCATCTTCTCCACCAGACAGGTCAGTGCCGTCTCTGTGGCTTCACCGACCTTTTCATACACACCTTTCACCTGAAACACAAAAATTCATCTGTCACATCATCTTAAATCATCTATTTACATCATCTATACACCATTTACCGACATCATCCAGATACACCATCTATATACATCATCTATTTAGATTATCTGTTTACAACAGCTATTCACATTATTTGTTTACACCATCTAGTCACATAATCTATTCATATCGTCTATTCATGTCTATTTATATTGTCTATAAACGCCATTTATTCACAATATCTTTTCACATAATATATTTACACCATCCATTCACACATCGATTCACATCACCTGTTCACTTCACACCATCTTTTTACGTGATCTATTCGCATCATTTATTCACACTATCGATTCATACTATTTATATCACGTATTCACACCATGTATTTGCACCACTGATGATCGTTATCCATTCACATAATCGATTTACACTGCCTATTCACCTCATCTATTCACTGCATGCTATCTTTTCACACAACTACTTACACCATCTTTTCATACTATCTATCTATACTGTGAATTTATATTATCTATTCAAACCATCTATTTTACATCATCTGTTCTCACCTGCTTTTTATACCATTTATTTATACTATCTATTCACATAACCTGTTCATACCATCTATTCACATACGTAATCTATTTACACTATCTATTTTCATATAATTCATTAATACAGTATACAGTAATTCAGTATAACTTGTACAGTTAAGGTTCACACCTCATTGAAGTCCAGAGATGAGTCGTTACACAGTGAACAGATGGTGGCTAGTTCAACCAGTGCATCATACTGGGAGGATTTTACTGGTTTGCCATCCTGGTATCTAAGGAGAAGTGCAGAGTATCAACCTTTTATCAAGTCTATCAATTAATCAGTGACACATCATGTTTATAAATATTTGTTGTCTTCGAGTCAAGGAGAGTCTGCGAAATGCTGATAAATGCTGTTAAGACACTAAAAGTTAATTATTCATTCAAAAGTTGTTGTTTTTTTTTCTTTCTCTATGACCTGTGGACATTTATCTAGTGGACATAGTTTTATGTTAATTAAGCGCACAGCAGACAAAAACATTAGTGTTAAGTTTTCATTTGAGATCAGCAATCATCTGATTTGTTATGATTGCTTTTTTGTTGGATTATCATATGCAAAACATTACTAAAGTCACTGGATCACAGTTCCATCCCTCTAACATTTAAAGTTCATTTCTGCCCATTATATATGCAGTGAATGCTAAAATGCATTCAATATATGTTCAGAGTGAAAAATCACATCATCATTTCATTCCATTTTTATTAATTATGACCAAAAAACATGACCTTGACCTTTGACCTATTCAGTTTATCCTTGAGCCCAAGTGTACATTTGTGCCAAAGTTGGCAAAGCAAACACTACTAAAATATCATATTTAAGAGAATGATATGGGTCACTGAGAGGTTGACCTGTTGGATTTATAATGAATTTTGCCTCCACTACAGAAAACCGTAAATATTGGCATTGACCATTGAAGACTTATGACCTCGAAAAGTACTCACACTTCCCCCTCAGGTGCGTAGGTGGACCCTGTGATGGTGAACTCAGCCAGAGAGCAGCTGTCACCTTCAGCTTTATTCATGACGAACATCTGAGGATGAGAAAGACCAGATGACACAGAAACAACCAAACGGCATCTGAGCATGTCAGCGATTATTAAGCTTGCTGTGTCTCCAACCACACAGCAGATGGCATCAGAAGCCACAGAATTTCCACGCAGACCCTCGGACTCACCCAAGGAGAGACACAGAACTGACACAGACAAGACTGGCACAGACATGAGTGCTGACATGACAACTGACATGATGACTCACATAAGGCCGAAACATGAAGACTTGACAGACAACTGATATGAAGAATGACATTGTGAGTGATTTTAATTTCCAGGTTTGTTTGATTTAATTTATTTTTTCCTTATACGGTTGCCAGCCAGGTCGCTCTCCCGGCATTTTAGATCAGACAGTCAGTGTTTATTTTGTTTATAGTTTTAGTGTTGTTTTCATGTTTAAATCAAATGTCACAAAGGATCCACTTAAAAAATCAAGATACACTCTAATCCTAAAATGATGTTAACCCACAAGAATCATAACACTAAAATCTCAGTGCGAAATCCTCAAGTGCATTAAAAAAAGGAAACTTTCCTCCTCACAATATTCAGAAAACCTCCCACACAAAATCAGAAGACAACATCGTCAAACTCAAACCTACATTTCCGGATTTCGCAGTTATCAGTTCAAACAGTTCCAAAAAAAAACAAAAAAAAAACAACCTTCCGGTATTTCTGTATTTTCCACAACAAAATTACAGCACGGATGTTTTCCCAGTCAGCCCCCTAACCCAACAAGCCCTCCGTCAAAGCCACAAAACCCAAAAGATAACGATAATTTGCCACCCAGCTTCCGCCGAGTCACAACGCCGGTCCAAAGCTGTTGACACCTGGAACTTTGCCAGTTTCCATTTGGAAGATACACGCTGATGTTGCTGAGTCGCCAACGTGGTCCAGATCAGACACGGGAGGCCGACTCATCTCGGCGCATAAGCCATAAGTAGGCAGCGAAAACGGAGGATTCCCCACGACTGCTTCTTCCTCGCCAGTGTCAGATGACATTGTACTTTTGCTTTGCATCAAAGAGGGACGTAACGAGGCCACATTCCAAAAGCCATCATTTGTAAATGCATTAAATCCCAACTAAGTTTCTTAAGGATGTTTTTCTATTAACTGGTACATCTTTTCTGGATATGATTGAACCGTCTTTTGCCACAGTCTTTTTCAGTAGCCGTAATCAGATAATAAGGTAATAAGAAGCCTTCTCTCGCTCCAGGTATTTTAGCCAATTACACAACTATGTCTCATCTTCCATTTCTCTCCAAGACACTTGAACGAGTAGTGGCCAATCGGTGGTATTTGACGATTTTCAGTCAGGGTTGAATATGCGTCATAGCACAGAAACAGCACCGATTAAAGATGCTAATAAACTCTGCTGCATCTGACCGAGGACTTGTCTCTGTACTTGTCTTATTAGATCTCAGTGCTGCATTTGATACCGTCGGTCATCACAATCACCTGGAACATTTTATTGGCATTAAAGGAATTAGATCTCTTTTTACAATTCTAGAATTTGTACCAAACAATGTTTCTCTGTGAACCACCGAGGGTAGAGTTTAAAAGGATGGTTCACCCAGAAATGAAAATTCACTCATTATTTTCTCACCACTATGCTGATGGAGGGGCAGGTGAAGCGTTGCATTCCACAAAACACTTTTGCAGTGTCAGGGGTAACAATTGAAAGGGCATCATTTCCACCATGTTTTTGACCTAAATGCCGCTGTTATCCGACTATCCTGTACTCGCATTCACGCACACGCACACGCCCCAAGCTCTTATGCAATCTGCGTGAGCCGAGATCAGCACTTTGTGCATCCCTGAACATGACTCAGGGATAGTAGGATTAAAGCAATACTGTGGAAATTATGCAGTTTCGAGGTGAATTTGAATGCAGAGGCTTATGGAGACTAGGACGACACCACATGAGCAGCATGGAGGCATTTTATCTGTTTTTTTTTTTTTTTACCTTTGAAGTGTTCACCATTTACTGTGTAATCCTGAAGTGGCAAAAGTGTTTTGTAGACCAAAACACTCCGCCCACCCCTCAATGTCTATAGTGGTGAGTAGATAATGATTAAATTTTCATTTCTGGAAGTGTTCTGAACTATCTTCTTAAAGGAGCTAAACGAAACTGGTTCAAGTCTAATTTATCGGATCGATTTCAGTTTAAGTTAGTGAAGCATCCACGCACTTGCACATTAGTCAGGAGTTCCATAAGATTCGGTGCTCTGACCAGCCTTATTCACCTTATATATGCTTCCTTGAGGTGATACTATGAGGAAACACTCCATAAACATTCACTGTTATACAGACAACACCCAATTATGTTTTTCCATGAAAACAAATTAAACCAATTAGCTAGCCAAACTGCAGCCATGTCTTAAGGACATAAAGTACTGGATTACCAGCAACTTCCTGCTCTTAAAACTCAGACAAAACTGAAATTATTGTATTTGGCCCTAAACACCTCAGCAGCCCACTATTCAATGAGATAGCTTCTCTAGATCTTGCATGGGTCTCCAGAACCAAGGAACTTTGGAGTTATCTTTGATCAGCATATGTGCTTTCATTCCCATATACTTTATAACAAATCTCAAGGACTACTTTTTTCACCTGTGCAATATTGCTAAAATCATAGAACATCCTGTCGCAGAAAGATGCATTTGTTAGTTCAAAGGTGGATTATTGCAATTGTTTATTGTCGGGCTGCCTACAGCAGGTATGCTATAGAGTTCTGGGGGATTTCCCATGATGTGCCAAACCCTTTTTCTGCTCCCTATCCTTACATTTGCATGCTCTACCAATGTACCATATGTGGCTGACGCTACATGACCTCATAATCATTATCATTCACATTGTTATTATTATCATTATTTCTCCAAATTGTCGTTATAGTTCAGATTCTCTCAGTTAATCATTGCTGCGTTTTTCCTACTCCTATGCTTCTGTCTCTTCCAAGCTGCCTGCAGTGTGTTTCTCCCTCTGGTTACTCTTTTCTTCACACATTTGCCCCCTTTCTAGTTGTGTCACCTCTCTTCATTCAAGCGCTACTTTGTCGGGCCATCAGCTGCAGATGGTCTTTCCCCCCTCCAGTCTCTTTGCCTCATTCGGATGTTGGATCTGGATAAGCTCCCCTTCAGACCTTCCTCATGGATCATCACATGATGGAGAAGAAGCCATTTGGTGCAGGTACTGTGTGGTAACCTCTCAAACTACACAGATGTCAATTTTGATCCATTCCTATTATGTATTATCCTTATTTGTCAGTCATTCTGTCATTTATCATCATTTCTATAAATTGTTTGATAGTGTGTATGGTACATCTATTGCATGTCTGTCTGCCCAGGGAGAGTGATCCCTCCTCTGTGGCTCTTTTTGGGGTTTCTCTTTTTTTAACCTTTATAAAGGGTTATTTTTATTTTTTCCTCAATTGAATCAAGTGAGGACAGAGGATGTCGTTCTCTGTGCAGACTGGAGTCCACCGAGGCAATCTGATTTGTGATTCTGAGCTGTACAAGTGGATTTGATTTGAATGATTAACCTGAATACGCGAAAGTGAAGCATATTCATCCTGTCGCTGATCAAACAGGAAGAGAAGACAATGGAGCACTGGCCACCAGACCTGCCCGTGCACCACGAGTGAGTGTGCATGAGTGTGCATGAGTGTGTGACTGTGTGTACGTGTGTGAGAGAGAGAGAGAGACAGAGAGAGAGATAAAAAGAGTGAGAGAGGAGATAGAGAGAAAAAGAGAGCGAGAGCGAGAGAGTGACTCACTCTGCAGACAGACATCTGGTTGGTGGTCAGGGTTCCCGTCTTGTCAGAGCAGATGACAGAGGTGCAGCCCAGCGTCTCCACAGAGGGCAGGCTACGGACAATGGCGTTTTTCTTGGCCATCCGGCGGGTGCCCAGAGCCAGGCAGGTGGTGATAACAGCAGGGAGACCCTCAGGGATGGCAGCCACGGCCAGCGCCACAGCAATCTTAAAGTAGTAGACGGCACCGCGGATCCAGGAGCCTCCGTGGACGGGGTCGTTGAAATGCCCAATGTTGATGATCCACACGGCGATGCAGATGACAGAGATGACCTTAGACAGCTGCTCGCCGAACTCATCCAACTTCTGCTGCAGGGGTGTCTTCTCCTGCTCGGTGGCCGCCATCTCGTCGCGGATCTTGCCAATCTCTGTGTTAACACCGGTAGCAATGACCACACCCACGGCCTTGCCTGATGCAATGTTGGTACCCTGAAACCACACAAGTTTGCCTGATAACATCTTACAGCTAAGAATGCCGAGCTTCTGCGGGAAGTTGACAGAAACAAACAAACATCGGCGGGAAGTGCGATAAGAGATGGAAAGCTTACAGAGAAGAGCATGTTCTTCTTGTCTTGGTTAACAGCTCGAGGGTCAGGAACGGGGTCGGTGTGTTTGATGACGGAGATGGACTCGCCTGCAAAGATAATACCACATCAAGTGAGGTCACTTCGTATCTGCGGGTGTCAAAATACAATAGTCGCGCTGATGTCTAATGAGCTCATGAACGTTTTATGACTTTTAATTCAAATGTGCCCATGAGAAATAGCATTATGATCCACGTGAATCATTTCTCCACCACCTTGAATGAAATGCTTCACCGTCACCCAGCTAATCTGGCTCTTAAACACAGCATTGGCATGTTCAATGTAGACAACTGAGGCTCTTATTTGGTTGTGAATAGACAACAGTGGAGAGCATGACAGCATATGAAGCTGATGAAGGGAATTTATTAAGACAGATATTAACTATAAGACAAGTGGGAGGGGGTTAACTTGTTAACGTGTCACTGTGAACAATAAGAAGTTCACAGTTATAAGTCAATAAATGAGTTCACTGAAATGAGTTAACAGCTATGAGTTGACAAATGAGTTCACTACAAGTTAACTATAAAAAGTTCATAGTTAGAAGTTAAAAAACAAGTTCATTGTAGTGTCACTGCAACAAGTTCACACAAATGAGTTCATAATTACGAGTTCACAACCGAGTTCAATGTGCCAAGTTGACTGAAACGACTTTGCAATCGCAAGATTATTGTAATGAGTTCATGTAATTAGTTCACAGTTATGACTTCGCAGTTCAGCTAATCCTAACTGGTTTTGATATTAATAATAAAACCTCATCATACTACATGTTGATAGCAAAGACGCCGAGTTATTGCTTTATAATCTTTAAACATTTTTGTCATTTTCTGTTTTATCAGTGAAAAATTAAAGTAGAAACCTAAAGTGGTTAGATTCATGAATTCCTCCCCGTCATGTTGGTAAGCCATCGGGTCTTACCAGTCAGAATGGATTGGTCCACTCGCAGGGTAGTTGATTTGATGGAACTGATGCGGATGTCGGCAGGAACCTTGTCTCCAACTATAAAACCAAGATCAGAGACAAAACATCAGACATGAACGCGACAGAAGATAGTGAACCTGGATAGAGTGTTTCAGAGGGTACAGAAAAAGAGAGCCCATTCTCCATGGATGAATGAATGAGCTTGACTGAATGAATGAACAAATAAATGAACTCTATTCACTCCACTCCTATACAGCCCTGCATGCGCACAAGCTAAAAGTTACCTACATGCAGCAACTGTAAACTAAGGCTTCTTACAGGCTGGTGGCCACACAGCAGCGAAGCAGTGCTGCCATCGCCGGAGGGGGAAAAGAAGCAGAGAGCATCTCACAGGATGAGGCCAATTTGGGTACATTGGAATTGCAGTGACCCGTTTCAGTTTCCTAATAGTGCATAAAGGCATCAGAAACTGGGGAAATGGCTCAGGCTCTGGCACAGTTCTATAACCAAGAATATTGTGTCTTTAAACCATCTCAACATGGCAGCTTCACCTCTGAGAATTTCTCATGGAATGAGTTAGAACAGAAAGCCACTCAACAGCCACAAATTTCAACTTTTTTTTTTAGCGACATCGTCATGGAGTTTAAAGGGATTACAGGAACTAAACGAGAAATGTTTTCCTTCCAGGCAGAAGCTTTACAAAGAACTTGGCTGTGTAACTCTTCCTGTGCTCAGTCATCACTTCAAAAGAAACACTGACTTTTCCTGAGAAAGCTCAGCCTATAAACAAGGACAGTCCTCTGACAACAGTGCTTACTGATGTCCTTGTCCGGTGAGACCAATGAGACCTGCGAGAAAAGTGACACCGGTGGCAGCAGTTCTTAGTGTTTGAACTGCGTTCAAATGTTGGACGTGTCCTGCACTGTGTTAGACTGCAGACCAGCTCTGACCAAGTGTGTGTATATCATCTGTCCTGTCATGTTAACATCCTACTTGGTTGCCATCCGGCATCACTTTTTCTCCCCTGTGTTTGCCAGCAGGTCATGGTGTCTGCAGTTTTTACGGGGACAGAATCCCAGACCCGGTAAGACACTTCACCAATCTGAATCCCAGAGGAGCCTTTTTAAGAGACCTTTCAGCAGCTGAGCAGAAGCTGGCAGCTTTGACTGGCATCCATGCTGCCATGTGTCAGGCAGGCCTGGCTTCCTCCGACCGCCTAACGGCTGCTAATAGCAGCAGAACAAAAGGCGGGCCGACTTTCCGTCATGTTGAGAGGGTCAGTTCAGATGGGTTGCATGTGAAGCATCCTGCTGCCGTCCTCAACAGGCATGTTTGTGCAAATTCTCTTTCAAGATGAAAATGTGCTTCACAGCTGTCTAGAATATGTAAAAGCTGAACTGCTTTTTCCATCAAACCTCATAGAGCCGGGGAAATTAGAGCGGCTCACTAATCATGACTCAGAATAAAATCAGAAAAAAAAACTCTTTTCATCTTTTTCTGGAATCCAAAGGTGACTTTAAGTTGCTGCTTGCTTCCTCAGCAGTTAACTGAACTGAAGCGTATTCAGGTGTACATTTCAGTTGAACACAGTACAAAATACTCAGGCCACAACAATAGCAACAATAACAACAACAACAACAACAACAGAGTGCCACTATTTTAAAAGCAAACATGAGCTGATACTGACGTTTGATTGGGCAGCAACCAACATTCTGGAGGAGGTGACCTTCACCCGTGACCTCATGGAGATCTCAGCTTTGCCTGTCATGAATCTTAAGCAGCAGCCGGACCGTCACAGGCAACTGCTTCTATCACCATAGCAACACCAAAGTTGTCCAAGACTGAAGGTTTTGGCAAACTCAACTGGGTGCTTGGCAGACCGTGATGAAATAATATATCGAATAAAGCAGGCATTGTATGTGTATGTGTATGTGTGATTCTTATCCAAATCCCTGATTTTTACATGAGGAGCAACGTTACCCTCTGTTACAGCCAATCAGGAGGAGTATTCTCACCCCTCTGTACCGCTTTCTACAGATCCGTTCTCTTTTGCACATCCTCACCCACACCATGATGGTCATATCTCATATCTCATGTCTCAAAAAGGATAGTTCTCCCAAAAATGAAAATTCACTCATTATCTACTCGCAACTATGCCAATGGAAGGGCAGTCAAAGTGTTCGAGTCCACAAATACTTTTGCTATGTCAGAGTTAAAAACAGTGCAGCAGAATCCAACACAACTGACGTAAATGGCGACCAGCTCTTCAAAAGTGCACCCTGTTCTTACGGATCTTGGCTCTCCTCCCTGGTGCCGTGTGTGCATGCGCTCTCAGCATAAACTCTCACCCCTTGTGCAGTGTGTGCACGTGAACATGAATGTGGCTCCGCAATAGTAGGATAGCAGCGACATTTAGGCTAAAAACATGGTGTAAATGGCTCTCTTAGGAGTTGAATTTGAATGTTGGGACTTACAAACACTTGGATGACACCACACCAGCAGTATGGATTGGTTCTGCTGTTTTTTCACATCTGAAGAAGTGGTCACCATTTACTTCAATTGTACTCCAAAAATGTTTTGTGGACTCTTCACCCAACCCTCCAGTGATGAGTCGGTAATAGGTCAACTTTCATTTTTGGGTGAAGTATTCGTTTTAGCCACTATTGAAGCTACTAGCAACTTTGTTCACAGTGCCTCCTGCATTCCAACATATTGCTCCTTTAGTTAATGAGCCCAGTTTTTGGAGTCTTCTCTTGGTAACGCATGACCGTTACTTTGGGGAGGTGTTACCAAGGCAGGAGCACTGTCTATCAAGACTGTTTCTATAGAATCACATTCCCCCTTTAATTAAATAATGCCACTTCTGAGTTTTCATACAGGACCTTCTGTTGACAAGTTGCAATACTTCACTCCCGTTAGATAGGTGACCTCAGTGGACTGAAACCTTAACCTACTACCACTGGGTGTGAATTGCAAACTTCCCTGATGAGTAACGTCGACCAGAATTGTTTGGTTTGAAAGAAAACATTGCGTGAAGAACTTAACGACAGAGGTTTCTGAGTTTCTAACGCCACCATTCGCCATGTGTCTGAGTCTTGCTGACAAATCAGGAACCATTGCCAAAAGACAGCCCTCGGTGACAGCAGATGCTTGCCAGGCCACACTGAATGCCACATAGTATCCATGGGTCTGGAATCTTGCAGGAGGGTGCGGGTGCTGATGGGTAGGTCACTGTGCATTGAGGTGGCGGGGTGGGAAGCTTATCCACAAACTACTTCCCTATAAGGTCATCTATCCAACACAATAGCAGTGGTGAAGAGCTCCTCCCTCTATACTGGCCCTCACATGCAGCTCATTTGGACTCCTCAACTTCACAACAGCAGAGAAAAAACCCACTGAGCTCGAGATCTGTCACTGAGTCCTGTGTAGTAATCCAATCCAATGGCTACCACGGCTACTGAATGTCATGTTTGTCTGCTGATGGCATTAATTATGTAGTTACGTGGGAAGTTCTTTTTCAGAAAAACTACAACTATATTGAGGCAGAATCCTGTTAAATGATTACTGACCGTAACCATGAGATGGTTTGAGGACCAGAGTCTGATCTGAGATGTTGTAGTGAAATTTTGGTGTATTGCTGTGATTTGACTGTGCCTCACTGCTGTTAGTCTGTTATTACCCTCAAACTAGAAGAACAACACAGACAAGTAGGACACCCACAGCAGAAGCTCTGCACTTCATCAGGAAGATCTTAAAACACTGAACTACAAGCATTAAAATGTGACAGATAAAAAAAAAAAAATCAGTGAAATGAGAGAAAATTATCACCCCTCACTTTGATTCCAACATAAAAATCAAACTCCTCTCAGCTTAAAACTGTAACGAGGGGCTATGAGGAGTGATGAGGAGTGATGAAAAATGACAAGGAATATTGGGCAGTGACGAGGAGTAACAGGAAGTGATGAGGAGTGAGTTGCAGTAACGGGGAGCGATACGGACTGAAAGATTTATCAGGGGTGATCGGGGGGGATGAGAAGTGTTTTGGAAAAAGGAGGAGTGATTGAATGAAGGGAATTGATGAGGAGAGATGACAAGCAAAGAGGAATGAGAAGAAACGAGGCGTGATAGAGACAAGGAATGAAGGGATGCTGAGTGATGAGGAATGATGAAGAATGATGATGATGAGGGGGCACCTCTAATCATCACGCTCCTCCTCTGCCTCACGTTGAAGCTTCAGGATAACAGTTTTCATGTACACGTGAGTGACACCGCCGATCACTGGAGGATTTATGGCAGCAGATGTTTTGATGCGTTTTGAAAACCCTTCAAGCAGTTGCGTTGAACAAAAGTGCTAAAGTAGACCTCTAATATATTAGCTAAACACACTATGCCAAAATATTGTAGACTAGTTGTACATTGTCCTTGTCAAGGTTATTCAGGAGTCACCGACTCTACCATTGTTGGCACAGCAGGATGGGCAGAGCCAGACACCTGTCATCTCCATGACTGTCACTGCCTGCTATAAATATTACATTCCATAATCGAAGCCGCCTATGACTGCTAAAAATAAAACCATCCACCATGCACTGAAAACCTGCATCACCTCAGTGGCAAAGGGTCAAGGCGAGTATCAAGACAAAGCTTCAAGGACAGCAGTATTCCTGAACATGTCAGACTTGGTTAAACTGTGAGAAAGACTTAAAAGTGGAACATCCTCATGAATCACGCATCACCGCAGGTCACATGCTGCACAGAAGTAGAACCGGTTATGAGGATGCAAGTGTGTGAGGCTAACCACTCACACGCACACACACGCACACACACACACACACACACACACACACACACACACACACACACACACACACACACACACACACACACACCACGACTAAAAGTGGGCCTTTACTTCATTTGCAAAAGCCCGCTGAGACAATGGGTTAATAAGAGCATCTGAAAATACATCACTCTTGCAGGTAAGTCACCTCTGCAGGGGTTTGAGTTAGAGCTGAATCTGACCATAGCTGGACACATACGAGCTGACTGAAGCGGGTGCACCAGAGCAGAGGACAGCGCATGAAAACATTGACGCTTCTTGACGAAATGCATTTGGAAACATGCTCCTTCACAGAGAAACTCTAATCTTCCTGACAGCAGCTGCTGCGGTGTTAAATCCCCAAATTTGAGTGGATGTCAAATTTCGCTCATGTGATATCCAGATACTTGCGACGGCATCCACAAATCAGCTCCTAAACTTTTCACGTTTTCTGCCATGTAAATGGTACTCAGGCGGACTCAGTACAACAGAGAACATGTCAACCTACCAGCAACTTCTACGATGTCACCGGGCACTATGTCCCTAGCCTTGATCCTCTGGACAGTTTTCCTGTCCTGTCGGTACACTTTCCCCATCTCAGGCTCGTACTCCTTAAGAGCTTCGATGGCGTCTTCAGCATTGCGTTCCTGGTCAGGACAAACTCAGGTCAGCAATAACATTACTGAGTTCCACAGGGATGAGACAGTCATTCACACAGAGTAATATGTTTACACCAAGATGGGTGTTTGTTCTATGAGCTCTTGGTAAAGTCCCAACATTTCTTTCTTTTTAAGTTTTCCAATTCCATCCTTTATCTGCTGATGAAAAAAGGCAGTTAAGAGACAGTATTGATAGCAGACTGTGTTGTTGGCGAGTGTGGTTGGCAGCAGTATGTTATTAGTAGCAGTGTGTTAATGGCAGACAGTCTGTTAGCAGGAGTGGTTTATTAACCGTTTGCTGTTAGCAGATGTGTGTTATTAGCAGCCAAAGTTCAAGTTCAGCTGGATGTTAAAAACACATCGTCTAACCATTGTAAAAATGTCCAGAAATCTTGTGATAAAATATTCTGCAGTCAGCTTTCTAACATGTGGCCAGTAAAAATGTTAGCATGATGGTGTTTGGCATGTGTGCCATGTGTTACAATGATAGCATTAGCTAATTAAGACTATATACAAAGCACAGCAGAGACTGTTTGTCATTAGTTTTACATTGATTTGGACAGAAACAAATATTTCAGTTTTAAATTCATCCTCTGGTGACCTTGAATGCGTGTATCAGCATCAACCTCACAGTGGCAATAAAGAAGTAAAAGCCAGAGGATTCATCCACCCTGTGATTACTGACATCAATCAAAGAAAAAAGATAATGACTGTAAAGCAAGAGAACACAATCTATAATTCATGTAAAAGCTCTCTCAAACACTTCAAAGATTTACAGTAATAAACAGGTGAGTGGAATTTCTACACAGAATAACTCCCAGGATTCTTAGAGCCTCACCTGCCACACACCAACGATGGCATTGGCTATGAGGATGAGAAGAATAACGAAAGGCTCCACGAAGGCTGTGATAGTTTCCTCTCCCTCCTCAAACCAGGCCAGGACCTGCAAGCAACACACACACACGCACGCACGCACGCACGCACACACAAGTCATCCTGTGTTTGGTCTTCAGTCCAGGC
>CAAKHG010015729.1:0-24934 GCA_901007715.1 Dactylopterus volitans | reverse complement strand
ACTTACCTCCAACTCGTTGGACTTTTGATGAAGAATGTGAATACAACTCTTGCTATGGTAGTACAAAGACCGAATGGCTTCTAACAATGGTCTAGTGTTCCACACCAACAAACACTTCCAACAGGATACCCTGACGGACATAGTTATATGCCTTCTCCAGTTCCATGTAGTCCATGAATACTGGACGGGCATATTTCCATGACCTCTCCAGAACACCTGCGAGGGTAAATACTTGGTCTGCTTTTCTACAGGCTGGATGGAATCTGCACTGTTCCCTCTGAATGCAATGTTTCAAAACGGACGTGGAGGATAGAGCATTGAAGAGGTGTGTCAGCCAAGACAGCCTGATAATATTTGGAACCTTCAACATCTCTGGGTGAATCTCATCCACTCCTGGCAACTTGCCACTGATGAGGAAGACCTCTGCCATGGGTATGTATTGAGTTTCTCCTGAGAGTAATTCAAGTTTAGGAGTTCCTAAAAGGGATTCTTCCAGCGCTTGCAAATGTCTCCAGTCCACAGTTCTCCCATGCAGTAAACAGCCCTGCCTTCCCTTTCTGAGGTTGCCGGAAGGTTTTCCAGAACCTCTTTGAGGCCACCCAAAATTCCCTTTTCATAGCCTCCCTGAAATACTCCAATACTCTTTTGCTTCAACAACCACCATAGCTGCCACCCTTCTGACTTGCCAATACCCATCAGCAGCTTCCAGAGACCTGTGGACTAACCAAGACCAAAAGGCCACCTTCTCTAATGAATTTCTAACCGCAGTTACAAATGGCCACTTTCACAATGGAGGCTCTAAACATAGACCATTCAGATTCCACTTCCCCAACCTCCCCAGTATAGATGAAAAGTTCATCTGAAGGGGGGTGTTGAAGACCCTAAGGACGGGTCGCTCCACCGGATCTTCCCAGTTCATCCTCACTATCCATTTTGGTTTACCAGATCAATCTGGCAGACACCCCCAGTATCTGATCCAATTCACTACCAGGTGGTGATCAGTGGACATTTATGCTCCTCTCTTTACTTGGCTGAAAGGAAGACTCTCAGATACTGATGACCATGAACTGAAAGCATTATACAGATCCATCTGACAGCTGCTGAGATGGTCAGGCTTAAAAGTTTAATGAATACTCAAAGAGGCAGTTACTAAAAATGATAACCTTTAGATTCCCTATCAGACTCCATTATCACGACCTAGTGGATGAATAAATGATCAAACACATTATCGTACTGACCTTGTCTGACATGAATAAACTTACTAGTCAACATTTCAAGCAGCCACAGGACCAGACCACGCAAGACCGCAAAAGACATCAAAAGAGGCAGTTAAAGCTTGGTTTATGTTTATGCATAGTCACCTCGCCGTCCCTTCTGATGCAGTTGCGAACCTTTCGAAGTTCTACATCGGGGGTGAACAAGTGCAGTACAATTCTCCACCAAAATGCTAGGTTTGGTACTGAGCAACCACAACATCTGTTGACTATATAGCTTTTTAGATTCCTGGCGTCAGTTGCACCTGACATAGTGAACACCCAAGCTTTATAATGTGGTGAGGAGGGATTGCACAAGTACTCATATTTCCAAATATCCTCACTCAGACGCTCCTCAATTTTGCTCCATAGTTGGTTTCTGAATGACCTACGTACGAGCACTTTACAAATGGCAAGGGAAGAGAGTCCATACCGGAAATGGTGTGCTAAAAGCCAACAAAACACAGTCTTTACGGTCCGCGTTGCCATGCTGCAAGGTGAGAATTTTTTGGAGCAACTAGTCATGCGACGTCGGAGTGTTTGGAGGGGGAGGAGCAAGCCTGCATCACTTTGACACAGAGGCATAAACCAAGCTTAAGTTATCACCTGCTGCCTGTAAAGCGTCAGCTTGTCATCCATGGGGTCATTTCTCATCATCTTCTTCTCAATCAGCTGGTTTATCTGGCTGTCGACTTCTTTGATCTGTAAAAGTGTAAGTGACAGAGGCATGCGTAAGAAGTCAGCCATGTTAACGGCAATTCACAGTGTCATCCAATCCTGACCTTGTCCTCCAACTCCTGAATGTCAGCATGGCCCATGGCAGGCTCGGATGCCACCTTCTGCAGGTACTGCACCGTCAGCCGCATTCTCTGCAGCTCTTTGGGGAGTTTCTCGGAGACAATGTAGGTGTTGATCTTGATCTCATCTTCAAGCCTCTTCATCAAGCCTTTCAGATAAAAAAAAGTCTCATTGAGTGTGATTGGAATTGGGTTAAACCTGGACAGAGTTAGTGCACTGTCATCATAGAATTCTAAGAACTGGAGGCACTAATTGTGCATTTCCACCTCAGACCATTTAAAACCTACAAATGTGTAAATCTCTATGCAACATTATAGCATTTCAACAATCAGGCTTTTATTTGTAGAGCCTCTCTAATTAATCTATCAGCTTATATTCCTCAAGCTTTGTTGTGCCCCTGAACATCCATCCGACTGTGTCCATCAGCAGTACTCACTCTCTGGATTGGCATCTGCTGCTGCCTGTCGTATTTTCTTCAACTGTTGCTGCGTTCTCTGCAGTCGCTGCTCTGCCTGGAACAGCTGAACACATTCGTATGATCACTGAGGTATACCTGCATTCCCCTTAATGACAGGCAGGGCAGATTGAATGGAAGTCTACAATTGTGTCCATACCATACTGTCCATACATTTAAGCTACAAGCAGCATTGAATGGGCTCTCGCACTAAGTGGAAACCGTGGTATCGTTGCCATGATGAACAGAAAGTCTGCCATTTAGAATCAAACGTGATAGTTTTTGCCATTTCCAGAGCCCACCATTGCAAGCCTTTTGACTTATGCATGAGCATTGGATAACTTTAATCCTCTAGATCTTGCAGTGCAAATTATAGATGGATCTGGTTGACCCTTGAGGAGGAGTTTGTTGAAATGTAAGACAAGTAATTTCCTGTTGCCAGTAGGTGGCACTATGACTTTGACTAACTATTTCAATATAGACGTGTTCAGGGTGGAACTGTCATCAAAGCTGTGAAGTTTGGGCCAAACTGGACCACATACAACCGCCTAAAAATCAACTAACTGTTTGATGGTGGAACATGGAAATTCAACGCCTTGCCCTGGCCAAGCCATCGAAATTACTCATGCGCTTTATATCACATATTTGTGATGTGAGGGGTGGAGATTGCCCTGACCAACTTTGGACTTGATCATGTTTAAGCTGTAGGAAGAGTATACCACCATCGGTAAATAAATGTGCTCAGGGCTGCCATCAAAGTTGTCAGGTCTGAGGCAGATTGGTCCACATACAACCCACTTATAATCCACTTCCTGATGGAGTACAGATTGTCTTGACCATCTATGGAGTCAATTATTTTCATGCTGTGGGAGCAGTTTCAAAAAGTACACCACTTGCAAATTGACAGAAATGAGCATGAAATTCAAATTGATAACTTCCTCTTGGGTCTAGGCAAAGACTTCAACGAGAATTTTTCGTAGGACTCGATACAGTGTACCAGTCTACCAAATTTCATGCATGTAGGTGAAAGTATCTGCCGGGGCTGCTCTTTAGGGTGCGCTATCGAGCAATTTTGCTAATCTCATTTAATTCACATTTTAAATTGCGAATTTTTTTCACCACTTCAGATGAGTGTGCAAAGTTTCCTACATCATCAAGCACAGTTAGGCCCTCAAACAAATAATTCTAGCAGTTCCCAATGCAGTCCTTATAGCTCTTTCTACTTGGGCCCTTATAGTAATAATCACAACTTTCAATAGGTTTCTGAACTCTTTAACTGTTGTTGTCCGTTTCAAACCATGAAAATGTGTTTTTAATGGTAAACTGTTCACTCATGATTGAGCTTGGCAGGACTTCAATGTCACAGCTCCATTTCCTGATCCCTACTGTGCAGACTCTGGCTCTGAATGAAATCACAAACTCAAGATATTAGTGTCTGTATCCAGGATATTTTGGCCTAACTTCTGAACAACTGGAGGAAGAGGAGGCGAGTTGTCCAGATTACACGCAGCCCAGACCTGCGTTTTTCCTAGTGATCAGCAAGGGGCATCTCCACTGAGATCGTATAGAAGTCTGTTCACACCTGCATTAAGCATCTCATGTCATCACTCATGACTGGATCCCTCTGGATGCAGGTTGATGAGGTCTAAACTGAGTCAATATGCAATCATTTGTTATATTTTGAGGTAAAAACTATTATTTTCTGTGTAAGCTGATTTTTTTCTCCAATAATACATGAAATGTCTATAAAATCCATTGTTGTCTGGGGTCATCTACAAATCGCTTGTTTTGTCCTTAGATTACTCAGATTTCTATCACAGTAGGAAAATATCAAAAACTGAGGAGCTAAAAGCATTTTGGCTTAAAAGATGGACTTAACAATACTGTCTAAAAGATTGATCGAGCAATTGTTTCATGTCTCAATAAAAATATTCTTAAATATTCACAGTGACTAAATTTCACCAGTAATATTTTAGAATACGCAGTTGAAAATGTACAGACTTCCATGTATAGCTGGTCGTAAAATCTTTCTCCACTACTTCAAACTTCTGTTCTTGAGGGACAAATGTCATCGTGTGAATGATAAACCTGTGATGACTGACATAAAAAAGAGCTAAAGCAGATGAGGCAGTAGACGTCACTTTAACTTCTATAATATATAAAGTATACGTTTTAATGTCAAGGACTTACTTGACTCTTTTGCTCTTGCTTCTGGTGAGCCAGTGATTCCTCTCTCTCCTTCTCCACTCGCAGCTGTCTGGCCTGCTCCAGCATCCATTGATGGTTGGACACCGACTCCACCTAGTGGACCAACAAGGTCACATGATGATGAAGACGCGCGATGGCGAGCAGAAATACCCCAGCGCCTCTGACAGAGTCAAGTTTCACTATTCAGCAGCCTATAAGTAAGAGCATTAAATCAGCACCTTGTTACTTTGCGCGCCGTGTTAAGTGTCTATCGGGTCAACCAGACAAGCCGATAATACGAGTGAGCTCATGTTTTCATTCCTCAGCCAGTCAGAAAGACTTCCAAGCATTACAAGAGCAAAGCAGTGTGACTCACCCTCTTCTTCAACCTCTCCACACGTTTGATAAGCTGGTCTTTCTCCTCCTCCATTGCACTAATGTCCTGTTAACAAAAAAAAAATTATTATCTTAAACCAATGATCAGCAGCCAAAATTATGGTTGATCTGTAACTATCTTAATTAACAATCATGTGTGCAAAATAACATATGAAAACAACTGGTGATGTTATGACAATTATACTTCAAGACTTAAATGCTAAATCAGCTACCGATTAATTTTCTAATCAAGATCAATTAGTCAAAATGTCATTATATGACAGTTTGACACTGATACTTTCAATAACCATCAGTAATCTATCTATAAAATAAAAGAATATGGCGGTCTGCCATCTGCATATCTCAAGAACCTGACCTGTAAAATTTAGCTAGCGCATCACTGGGAACTCGAGTGAGCATAGTGTTGCATTTAGTGTGATTTGGACATGCAACATATTCAATATAAATAAATTCCATATAAAGTGCTGAATGGCCACTCTTTGGTGGGGGGAGTTGGTATGACATGTTGACCACCAGTATCATCGAGTAAGTATCCCTGAATGAATTGTGCCCACACTCACTGGAGCGAATGCGGATTCGGCGAAGGTGGAGTGACATCACTTTGATTCGTTTTCTGTCATTTCTGTTATGAAAATGTGGCTTGTTTCAGTCATCGTCACTGTGATTGTTTTAATTCCCCTGCATACGCCATCAAACTATGTATCACTGATTGAATGGAGCTCAGCTTAAATAACGTAGCTACTATTAACTTTTCGTCCTATAATGTGAAGTGTTATGTACCATATAGTTGTTTATTTTGTTATGTCACTGCTAGTGGCTAGATCCCAACATGCTGCAGTATGAGCTGATTATGTATCACTAAAATCACCATTACTAACATTATGCTCGCCAAGTTTGCAGTCTTAAAAAAATATGTTTACACCTCCTGCAATGCACAGGTTCTGACCAACCATCTCGTACTTTATATTCTATTCCACATCTTTTATTCTTTGTCGCTCAGATCATATTCATTAACTTCAGGAGATACGGAATCAGGTCAAAGTTATCACAACCATCTACAATCACCACCATAAACTCAACTCTGCTAATCAGACATGGCTTATTAGGTAGGAATTTCCATGGCCGCTATTTCCGTTAAGTTTGGACTCATCCCCTCATCTGTGGCCACGGCGCCGATGCTGCTCTGCCCACCCTTTACTGCTCCAGCCAATTTCATTGTTTTTCCTTTCCTGTCCTGTCAAATGGCTTTTATTTCATGACAAATCACATGTCGTCCTCTCCAACAGACATGCAATCAGCCCTATTCAGACAGCTATATGTTGAACACCCTTATAGGTGTCATATGGAATTGTTTACCCTTCTGATTTCTGCAGTGGAGAAGCCGGACGTCCTCAGCTGCTCACATTCTTTGTGATACGTCTTAAACCCTTCCACCAGCTCCTCGTACTGTGAACACACACAGCGAGTTGTCTCATGTCAGTGTTTCATCGACTTCTATGTTTGACAGACAGCAGATGACCAAGATGACCTGGTGGAAGGTGTCGCTAATGACGTCATCCTGCAGGAACTCTGCAGGAACCTCCAGTTTGACAAGAAAGCGAGCCAGGTATGCCCGCTTCTTCAACTCTGGGACCTTCTGCAGCAGCCAGTGCAGGATGGGGTGGACCACGGGCTTGCTGCCACTCACCAGCCCCTGCCTGAAGCTGCTCCTGCGAGGCAAGAGTGCAAAGCTCGAAGATGAAACACCCCCACAGACTTGAACACACTTGGAGTAGATGAGCACAAGCACTTACGCATCGTTGGCAGGGGGTTTGTATTTGAGCATGCCCAGCAGAGAACACATTCTCCTCACGGTTTGCTCCGGCAGCTCTTCGCGGATGTCGATGGCTTGCTGAGAATAAGAAGCAGCGACAGTGGTCATGCCGAACGCCGTTACATTAATTAGTTCATCCATGATCGCAAACGTCATGTGAGAGCAGGAGAAGACAGCCGCCCCACCTTCGGGTCTAATTCAGCCAACACGTCGTTTAAAATCTGCAGCAGCTGCATCGGTTCAAGAGAGTCAAACGTGATGAGGTTGAAGTTCTTCTTAAATGGATCTTTGTTGAGCTGCTCAACGATGAACTTCAGTTGCTCGCTCATCTCGGCAGATATGCGTCGTTAATTAGCTCTCCTCTGCTAGCTTAAACGACTAAAATTATTAGTTCTAGCTCGACGGCAAACAAGTACTGAAAGACGTGTTCCAACAGCGACTTGGCGGGCCTGGCGGGTGACTGTAGAACACAAACACACACGAAGACACGTTTCCAGAATATTGCTCAATTCGCTTTGTTGTCCTTTCAGCTAACTGGCGAGCTAGCAGCCAGACACGCAGCCGTATCACGCAGCCGTTGCTGTCAACAACAGTCCAATGGCGGCGGTTGCTAACAGGAAGTAGCTTCAACAGTCCACTCGCGAGACTTTTTTTTTTGCGCTTAATCTGCGCAAATCTCCCTTCAGCTTCGTGCAAATAACAAACGCGTAAAAAAAAAAAAATCCCAAGAAACAAAACAGTTATTGCTCCACTGAGGAATAAAGTCAAATGAAAATAGCAGTATAGTATGAAACGGTTATTTCTCAGCATTAAAAACCTATTTCCCCTTAATTACAATATCTTAAACCAGAAAACGCATTTCTTGCGTGTGAATGCGGAACTGACTGGCAATGATGAAACCGTGCTGAAAAATGCATTTTAATGAAAAAAAAAAAAAAGAAAATTCATGAACGAAAACGAAAAAGTAAAAAATGCTCCATAACCACAAATGTAATTCCTGCTCGTATTTAAGTTCATTTCAAATCAACTAATTCAAATGATAAGATCTCGTTTGCTTTGATGGCATGACATGATAGTATAGCTATACGTGGTTGCTATGGTGATGAGCAAGGGTTAGCATCAGCTGCATGAGAGCAGAATCTGCTGCATAGCACGTCCATTCATTTACGACAATTTTGCTTAATTTAGTAAAAAGTTATTTAAAAGTTTTAGTAGGCGAGTAAAAGTCTTTCAAAAACTGAAAAACTGAACATTTTGATTGTTGGAGTACTTAGACAGCTAAGCAAGTACGTGGCAGAATTAGCTGTACATAAAGCATTTCCATGAACTTTAATGGCATGTTCTTCTGGAAAAAGCTTCTAAGAAGTTCAATCTTTCCCATCATTTCATTCAAAAGCTAAACATTTTGATACATGAAAGGTTTCTACAGCTTATGCAGAAGTAGCCAGCAACAAACAAGAAGAAGAAGGCGACCAAGAAGAAAGATATAGATGAAGCTGGGCCCATTTCTCAAAGCGGTTAAACGCCGAAAATGTATCAGCAAACAATTTCTTGAATCAAGACACAGCTTGAGCCAAACGACGATGACTTCAACTGACAATGTCAATTTTACCGGGAAGAGCTAAAACAATTCACATTATTTAGGTCATAAACGGTTAAATTCACGTAGTTAGAGTATATAAACAGTAAAATTAGCGTCCAGGTCCGTCCTGTCGCCAACAGTCTCCATGAACACACTGTACGTGAACGCACCACAGAGGGTCCGAACTTTTGAACCGTCAGATGGCGATGTTACCTCTCACACGGCTCTGCCTCGGTTGCATCACAGCGAACTTTGGTTGGATCAGGCAGAGTTTTCGCTACCGAGCTTCTGTGTCACACACACACACACGGACACAAACGAACACAGGGGAGGTATGAGCTCAAGAAAATAGAAGAGTACACGCCGAACGCGAGTCACCATCGGAGGGGAACTGTCTGGGCGTCTGTGGTTTCCTCCACCTGACTGTAACAACCTCAAGGCAGCAGCACCTTCCTGCACGGTGGCCGCTGCGTCGTGGGTCGATTGCTTCCTTTCCCATTCACCTCCTCGATCACAGGAGTCTTCCTCCGTCATTCACAGTTTCCTCCGCGTCCCCTTGGAAGTCACACACGTTGCTCTCTGTTTACAGAGCGAGTCCCACCAAGAAACACCCCATAGGAACTTTTATTTTGCGCCATTGTTATTATTATTTTTTTCTGACGGATAATCACCCTGCACGAAATGGATTTTCGCTGAATTCCCCAATCCCATCCGCGTCGCCCCTCCTCTTTGTGCTACAACCGTAAGAGCTGCGAGTCAGTGTGACAGCAAACTCCGAAGACGGAGGATCTCCGGAGCAGGGAGGAGGAAAAGTAGAGATCCACAAGGAGAAGCTCGCAATTCTTGGCTTTAACACAAAGGATTAAAAGGGATGAAACTGTGATCTGACCTCTGCATGACTTCCGTTGGCGTTTGTGAGTAAAGACTGTAAACTAAACAGGATCCCGTCCTCTCCTTTCTACAGCAGTATGGAAGGTTTAAGTTTCAGACATTCTTTTGCGGTGTATTTGTCCTCGTTGTCAGTGGTTTGAGTAGTTTCTGTCAGTGTCATCAGGATGGTGGAACCAGTGGGCTTTGTAGAGGCATGGAGAGCCCAGTTCCCTGAGTCTGACCCCCCTTGCATGGAGCTGAACTCTATGGGGGACATTGAACAGGAACTGGATAAATGCAAGACATCTATCCGCCACTTGGAGAAGGAAGTAAACAAAGAGCGCTTTCGGATGATCTACCTACAGACTCTGCTTGCAAAGGAGAGGAAGACTTACGACGGACAGCAATGGGGGTTTAAAAGGATGACTCAGACAAGAGATGGAGATCTGCACCGTGGTCCAGACAGCCAGAGGTCCCGCGTGGATGAAGCATCAGTGGGGGAGCAGCAGAGAGCACCCAGCATGGCTGCCAGGTGTAGATCACATCCAGAGGGAGAGGTGGATAATGCATCCATGGCCAGCCAGAAAGGTGGTGCGTTACCAGTTCGCCAGGAGTCTGATATTCCAGATTTCCCGGTGGGCACAGGATCGGTGGCAGCGCTGAGATCCAACTTTGAGCGCATCAGGAGAGTCAACTCCCACACTGCCGGGGATGGCAGAGGGTTGTCAGTGGTGGGCTGTCCGGAGAAACCCTTCTATGTGAATATGGAGTACCATAATGAGCGGGGGCTGGTCAAAGTCAATGACAGGGAAGTCTCAGACAAGATCAGCACACTTGGCTGCCAAGCCATGCAGATGGAGCGTAAGAGGTCCCTGCACTCTGTCCCAGGGAACCTGTCAACTGCCACAGGAGACATAATCAAAGGTGTGCAGAGGGGCAGATCCACTGAGGGGAGCTGCAGCTACAACGGGTCATATGATCAGCCTGAGGTCAACCCACACTACCTGAAAGATGGCTTGACCCATTCCTCTGGAGGAAAGTCTGAGCAACAGCAAGCAGAGTGCCAGCCATACTCAAGTATGTATGTTGGGGGAATGATGGCCGATGGAGACACCAGAGTCATCCACATCAGGGACCACAGCATAGAGGAGGACACACACCTGACCTGGCCAAGGCGGTCCTACTCTCCGGGCAGCTTTGATGATGTTGGAGGAGGCTACACACCAGACTGCAGCTCCAATGAGAACTTAACATCCAGCGAAGAGGACTTCTCGTCAGGCCAGTCCAGCCACGTGTCTCCCAGTCCCACCACCTATCAGATGTACGGGGAGAAAAGCAACTCACCTTCCCAGCAGTCCTTTGACAGCAGCAGTCCTCCCACTCCCCTGTCTCAGAAACACCTGAAGCAGCAGGTGATCATGTCAGAGGCCTGCATCGTAGGAGTGCGTAAAACAGGCCAAATCTGGCCCAGTGATGGTGACTCCACCACATCCAGCAGGACCTCCCATGACAATGGTGTTCAAGGAGATCGGGGTAGGTCTGCGTTATTATATTCAAGATGAAAACACAAATGATTGTGGCTGGATATCAACCAGGCACCTTCTGGGGGCCTTGGTTTGGTAATAGCACCAGGTCACATATCTTTTGATCAACTTCTACCCTGCAATAAATTTGAAATACAGTCTCAACTTGACTCCATCCTTCATCACGTGTTTTATCAAACAAGGTCAAGTTGTTATTGTTACCTCATAAAACCTCCAGGACTGAGAGGATGTAACTATATTTTATTTTCTTAACTGTTAGGTCTGAACATTATCTTTTTTAAATGCTCAAATTATAATTTTAATATTACCCTTTATATGTATATTATATTTATATTATTACATTCAATGTCATCTGAAAGGTTTTGCTTTTGGAGTTGAACCATCAATAATTAGGACCTTCTAAAATGTCAGAACATCAGGAAAAATAAAATCATTATTCCCCAAAGCACAACCAAAGGAGCAGCAGGACTATTGTTGAGCAAAAGCGACTACTACCGACACGAGTGGTAGTTACAGGATGCTGCCGTGCTTGATTCCACCAATGTGTCGGCGCAGAGAGAGCCGCCACTATTTTGACATAATTTGATGGTGAAAACAGATGTTAACACCAGACTGGGACAGAGAGAAGCAGAGGCGTGTTTGAACATGAGAAGACTTTTGGTTCCCCTGTGATGGCCTTCTTCCCTCCGGTTAATGTCATCTATGTCTATGACCATCAACATCTGGACGCTCAGTTATGCCTCCATCTCTGTCCCCTTCGGTCTTTTCTCTTCTTTTCAGCCATGACATCTGCACTGAGAAGTGTGAGTTAGCTTATAGCGCTATAGTGACGTATTCTGAGATCCGATCTGCTCAGCTCAAGTCACAAAGTTTGAAAACAGGCATTTGGAGAGGGAAGGACTGAGCTGCTGTTCTCTATATTATAAGTCAATGTCCCAATGAAATGATCCGGAAGCTGTTTAGGGTGAAAAAGTTGGTTGTTGGGGCTTTATCAGGTTCAGATTACTTGTTTTGTTCGACCAACAGTGGAAAAACTAGCAAAGTTCACATCTGAAAAACTCTGCCAGGGAAATTTTGACTGGTAGGCAAGTAGGAGCCAAGATCTATAACCCAGCAACAAGCCCACAAACAAACCTGGGTCCTAATGAAGGTTAATGTGGCCATGATGAAGATATGAAGACAGAAACATTTAAAGGTCCTCTAATCATCTAATCTAATCGTGCTTGCTGGCAGAAAGGCACTGGTGTATAGATTAGCCTATAGTCTCAACAATGAAGTTTTGAAATTCTGTAGGATTAATATACCCTTTCATTTTCATCAGGTTTTATGTTTTCTAGGCTTTTGGCTGGTTTTTGAGCAGAGGTCGATTATTTTTAGTGGTGTCAAATCTGTATGCTAGTCATGTAAGTGAGACATTTCATATCTCCTCACATGTTCTGCGAGTGAATGTTTCTGGCTATGCATGATCAGCTTTTGCACAACAAAGCTGACAAATTCAGTGGAAGCCTGTAAACAGTAAAGCTGTAAATCACATGATTCAGTCTTCATGCTCTGATCCTAAACAATGACCCATTGGTTTTCACCCGTTTCTTTATCGTTTGAAAGCTTCCCTCTCTTTTGCACCTCCTTCTGCTCGTTGGCCTCTGAGTGATGCAGCGTTGCCCCCAGGCCTCGTCCACCCTCACTATGTCAGCACACATCAGTGTTGTTGTCCTTGGTGCCGAGTAATTAACTTAAAGGGTTTTGTCTAGCGTGATAAATTTAGGGAGGCTCTTTGTCATGGAGGCGGGTAGGAAAAAAGCCCTGACAAGTCACTCAAAAAGGGGCTCGAGCGGCTAAAAGTGTGTCACGCGGCTTCCAGTCTAAGCGCCTGCCATCAGTGTTTCCTGTTGTTATGTGTGAACACAATGGGAGAATCCCTCATTTCGAGAGACTATTGACATGCTTACAATATAACAATGTAAAGTGCATAAGGAGAGTGATCTGGGCAACGTGGTAATGCCAAGGACAAGTAAAGACAAGGACAGACGGAGACAGGGAAGGACAGATGAAGACAAATGACAGCAGAGACGGACGAGGACAGACGGAGACTGATGAGGACGGACAAGGACACATAGCATTGGGGCACAATGAGCAGTAGTGGAATTGGAAATTGCTTGCTCAAAACAGTTATCCTCTGCAGGTCAGATGGAGCAGATGTGCAGAATGGAGCCTCGTTATATAAGGTGATCCAGTCCAAAGCTCTTTGACACAAAGCATGTGACGAACAAGCAGATAGCCTGTGATTTAATCGGCATGCAGCATAAGCGAGCACGCTGCATTCGGTGTGGGTTTGTCGGTGTCCACTACATATGCCTGTTTGACCCGCTGGTTATGTTGTGGTGAGGGCTGTGAATGTGGTCTGATGAAACCAATGACTTTAGTCCCAAGTTTGGGTGAAAGTTTTCCCATAATGCACCGTCCTCTTGTCGGACTCTTTGCCTGGTAAACCTCTTTCACGCCCCCAGTTTGCAAAACTGATTCTCTTTGCCTGCCCGATGACATCAGCATGACATAACCAGAACAAAAGTCCTCTGACCAGCTTTTTTAGGATTTTCAGCCACCTTGTCATTGAGATGAGGCCTTATGAAGACTGTAAAATGTGCTTGAAAGCGCCAGTGGCCTTTGATTGGAACGCCTCACAACTTGCGCGCTAAAACCTCTGCAGTTACTCTCGTGATGAACATCAGCGTCTGTTCAAATTTGCCATGTCGCAGAGGTTCAGACTCACTGCTGACATGACGGCACAGCTGCTTCACAAGCACATTGCTTTGTGGATTAGCAGAAGTCTGGATTTATTCTCTGATGTTGTAATAACACCAGTGTGCACGTTGCTGGAGGCTGCACGTAAGCTGCAGGCAGGGAGCTGCTCTGAGCCAAGTTTTCACCAATAAATTTCCCTTTGTTGTGGTTAGTGACTTTGAGGGAGCAGTTGGAAAGGCTTTTGTTGCTCTGTTCATTGTAAATTTAATTCATCCCAATCAAACTGTGACAATTAGAAGAATGTTTTCATCTACATTAAGCTCTCTGGACCTCTGGCCTTGCGTCTGTGTATTACTGTTCGTCAGCAGGTTGAAGTGATTCCAATGACTTTCACTGTATCTAAGAAGAATGACCAAATGATGCAAACGAACCTGTAGCGCCGACAGTCAGCTCTCTGTGCAATCTTCTCTCTGACCGATGGAATGAGTGTTGTCTTCTGGTTTCTGCTTATCTGGGCTAATCGTCAAGCTTGGCTGTGAATAGATCTACTGATTAGCTGTGGGCCTTGAAGGAGGCCAACTCTCTGATGGGCCTATTTTGCCACAATTAATCCTCATCATGACCACGACATGCCTGTGGTCTCATGGTTAATGTAAGACAGTGAGAGAAGGAGAAAGCAGCAGGTCGGCCTAAAGGGAAGCAGTGATTCTCCTGTTAACTTGACTCCTTTTTTAGAATCAGGAGGCATTTATCTCAGTCAGGATGTGGTTCAGGTTTTGCAGGTACGCCTGTTCCTCTGAGGAGGCTGTGACATTAATAGAAAGTCTGTCAGATGGCCTCACTCAAAGGCTGGCGCTACTTGCTGTCTCAGCAGAAGTCAAAACTGGTCCCCACTTCACCTAATTACAGACTCATGAATATTTTAGGTCCCACAAGGAAGCCCAGACAGGCTGATCATTGTACCTGGATACCGACCTCCAAGGTGTTGTGGTCATGGAATGCGGCCTCTCCCTTTCCAAGAGTGAACTTGGGCCTCCAGCAGGAAGTGCTGGCAGTGCTGGTGGGAAGCCAGGTTTTCCTGAGTGCGTAAGCAGATACACCTGTTGGTGTGTGCATACTGGCATCATCAGGCTGCCCATCGCCAGTTGTTCTCACACTGTAACCATCAATAGTCTGTTTGTTCGTCCGTCTCTGAAAACAAGACCAACACACAAGCCTGAGCTCCTCTACTCACACTAACATACACGTTACCATAGATAATGGACTGAAATGTCTGGCATGTTTATGGGCCTCCCCTGCCTCACTGATCCTCCCTCGTGTTCTGCCTTGGCCCTCCGGCCTGCGGCCTCGCTCCCTCCCTGCTCGCTCTCAAAGGGCCCTCTGTGCCGCTGGCTGGCAGGCCCAGTGTTTATGGAATGTCTCAGCTGCCTCTGTGTGTGTGTGCGTGCGTGCGTGTGTGTGTGTGTGTGTGTGTGTGTATGTGTGGTTGTTGGGTGGTGGTGGCAGCAGTGGAATGAATGTATAAGTTCACCTCTCACGGAAGACTGACCCATGGAGCTCAATGAGTTGCTGGCCATTAGAATTTGTTTGAGATGCACTGTGACTGCACCTTTTTGTCATAACTCAATAATGACAAAATTCTGACAAATGCCTAATTGGATGGAAATAAGATGATGATATATTTGTACTCTATACATTTCATACAATTAATAGAAAGTCTTCACCACATACAATATATTATGGTCAGACATGGATCTTAACTGTAACCTGACTGATTTTTGGTTGTGTAACTGCAAGGTGTTACAGTTGTAAGTATCTCATTTTATTTTGTTGTTATTCTCTCATACTCAATGACGAACCTAGAAAAAAGCTAGAGCAAAGTCTAAATGTGAGGCTTCACGTTGTTAGCTCTAGCCAAATGCAAACGTGATGTGTGTTGCTAGGCAGATTGTGAGCCGGTCATGTTGAAGCACATCAGGTGAGGTGTCCTGTCCACTAATATTTAATTCTATTCAGACATGCAAATGAATATTTGATCATACTTGCAGGTCACTGTGATGTCGCTGATAAAGATGTTCACTGCATTATCGGAGTCAGCAGTTATTGTCACGTCACAGATAGAAGTGATATGACTCTGAGTATCGAGGTCAGAAGAAGATGGCTGCTTTCAGCAAGTGCAACGACTGCTGCTATGTGTTAGTAGTGTGATTCATCAGTGTGTGCTTTGATTACTTCACTCATGAAGCACATTACAAGCAGCAGAGTGACCACACTGAGTTATTCCCACTCACACTGGTTAGTAGGTGAGCTGAGCCAGCGGCCCACAGCTGACCCAGACTGTGCGAGAACTAATTCCAGTTTGCAGACAAGCCGCTTGGCCGCTGCCTCCACCAGGTTTGTAGTCGCCTCCACTGTACCACACACGTCTGATGGTTATGGTGACGATGATGATAGCCATGATAATGGTGATGTTGTCGATAATGATGGTGATGATAGTAATGATGATGGCGATGGTTGCGGCTGAGCTGCTTGGCCGCTCGCCGCCTCCACCGCATTTATAGTTCCTCACACTGCCGCACATACATCTGATGATGATGGCGAGGGTAATGATGTTGATGGTGATGGCGAGGGTAATGATGTTGATAATGGTGATGATATTATGGTAGTGATAGTGATGATATGATGGTGGTGATAATGGTGATGGTGATGACGATGATGCTAGAAGAAGAGCTGCTTGGCCATTGCTCCCACCAGGTTTATACTCCCTCCCACGGTAACACACACATCCGAAGGTGATGATGATGATGATGATGATGGTAATGACGATGATGATGATGATGGTGGTGATAATGATGATGGTCATTGTGATGATGATTATGGTGGTGATCGTGGTGATGATGATGATGAATTTCAGCTGCCTTTCAGGACAATAATCCAGTGATTTAGCTCGTCACAGTCAGTTCACAGATTTCAGTTGTGTATAACATCTTCTTTGGCTCACATATGAGAAAAGGTGACATCACAGGTGTAATCTCACATAGTGAGTGATGAGAACATGCTTGCAGCATAGCGCTAGGAATGGCAGCACTGATCCAGTGCTTTTTTTTGTTGATGTATCTTAATCACTACAAATCTGGTTGGTTACATGCCACTGTGAGATTTATGGTTTCGAGTGAAATGTCACTGCAGATATTGAACATATTCACATCCCTGCAGCCTACCTTTGACTTTCTGATCAGTTGTCCTCACTGTTATCCTTACTGTGCTTTAAGACCATTCCTTTATGATGGCCAGCAGGTCATTTGGAGGTCAAATAGACCAGGATTTAGGGTGTAGCTAGTGTGGGCGTAGCTAGCGTGGGCGTAGCTAGCGTGGGCGTAGCTAGCGTGGACGTAGCTAGCGTCGGCGTGGCACACTTGGGATTGACAAGTTGGTTCCTCTGGTTGCAGAGAAAAGATGGGTGATAGTCAAAACAGGAATCCTCGAATTGATCGATGACATCACGCTGGCTGCATGTTTTTACACAGTCTATGATATCAACATGTTAATGTTGTTATGTAGTGAGCATGCTGTTGTCTTTTAAACTGAAGGATGCTGATATAGCTGCTGTGATGCAATGGCCCATCCTCAATGTTAAGTGCTATGTAGTGACGGGGAAAACTACTAGGGTCGCCACATCTGAAACACCATCACCTGCTCTCCCTGCTGCCACTGTCTCCCCAGTGACCTCACACTATGAAGGAGTATCCATTTGCCGGAGCCATGAAGTGCTGCTAAGCTTTTAACAGCATCTCACATCGACATCCTGTGCTGCTTTGTTCAAATGTGCAACTTTTCCCTCGAAACAGCCGATATGCGGGCGACAGGAAGGACGCCCACCATTGTGATGAATTATTGATCCCTCAGTCAGAATGCTGGCGCTTCCTGAGCCAAATCAATCAAAGCATTTTACTGTGTGGATTATTTTAGGAGCTTGTGAGCTAAATTCCCTCCATCAGTGTTTGTGTGTGTGAGGTTTCCAGCTGGTCTGAGATCAGCCAGCATGGCTGGCCCAAGTCTCGTCCCGCTTATGAACGGGGGAATGATGTCATTGCCTCTGGATCGAGACCTTTTTGCTCTTTTGTTTATCTGCAGCTTATTTGACTGCACTTTTTCATCTGATGTTTTCAGATTGAGTCTCCACGTTTAAATGTCTTACAGTGATGACAGCCGAGTCATATAATGACAGTGACATCATTTAACAAACACAAAAAATGAAGTGAAACAGGACACATGATTATTTCTGAGTGTTTCTCGGCTGCACATCTGTCAACCCCTCACCACCTGTTCCTGTTGGCGTTCTTCATCTCAGTGGATTAGGATTAGCGGCTGGACTGTGCCACTGCGTTGTCATCAATAGGACGTTGATGTGTAGGTCTTCTGAACATAGCTGTTCACACGCTGCAGAAATGAAAGGTGTTCATTGAGACTTATGAAGCAGCAGGTTGTTTGGTCTCATATTGTGACCAGGCTTTTTGGTAGTTTGTTCAGTACACTCTATTGTGAACCAAAGAAGGTTCCAAATTGTGGTTTGCACTGAGCTGACATCAGATACAGTAAATTAAATTCTTGAAAAACACAGAATTACAGAGTTGAGGGGCAGTGGAGTTAAATCAGCTTCCATGGCGGTGCAGCTGCTGGGATCAGCCATCTTATGTAATGTCATTAGAATGTATGTATTACAGCTCAGTTTTGAGCTGCTTTAGCTGAGACTTGGGGACATAGAACCGCCACCACGGCTTCTGAGAGACATTTGGAGCAGAACAGAATAACAGCAATTTATCAAGGACTGTAGTTCTGTGTTTGTCATCGCAGACGTGTAAGGACTGCTGTCAAGTAACTAGACACGTCAGTTAAGAAACTGATGCTGACGTCTTCACAATCAGAAGACTAAACATAATCTACTACAACATCCATTCAGTAGCTGACCTTTCGACCATGTCACATGAACTTCTCTGCAGAAACAGCTGATTGTAGATGTCTGAGTGTCCAAGTACTTGAAAGACCTCTGGTTCATTGAGTTTGCTATTGACCTTGAACAACACAGCTGTCGATCATGAATAAGTGCATATAAAGCAATGACACGTTCTTTTCACTGAAATGAAAATTCATTTGAGTTTCATGACCCTTCTGCCATTTGAGAGTCAGTTTAGTGATTCAAATGGTCTCAGTAAACATGAATTGCATTTGTGTTGTTAGAGCTATTAAAATATGTCTAAATGCCTGAGGTTGCATACTAAACTTTAAATCTCTGCTACATTTGTATTGTTTTGATGTCACGCTTTAAATATGAATTATTAAACTCTTGGTTGATGTGTTTATATCACATGTAGTAATCAATGACAAGTATTTATATTTAACACCCATAATTCCTGGTATTTGGTTGTGACACTGTGTGAGTGCTGCAAGACTAGTTTCACAATCAGAGCAAAAGAAAGAGGTGAAAGAGTGTACTTTAATAGTTTAATAATATACTAAGTATCAATAAGAACGTACAAGAGAATAAATACTTTCATCTGGAAAGGCCTCTCTCTCAGCTGGCAGCAATGGCAGACATGACCAAGCTTGAGGTGAGAGAACGACGTGTTTGTGCAGAAAACCTGTTTCCGCTCTGAAAGAGATGAATTGCAGAATTTTCCAAACAGACCTGCCTGGACACTTCCTTTTCCACTTGTGATTGCCATGAGAATGACTCTTACCAAGGAGCTCTCTCTGCTAAAGCTCAATGACTATTAAAAGAAATGAGCACTTGTCTTAAACTCTGCTCCTTACTTAATCCTGATTTCTTCTTTCTTTCTATCTTCACTTTTTTCTCATGCTTCTGTAGAGTTGGCAGGGGATGATTGCTGTTGGTCCAGTGGCGAGCTCAAGTGTAATCTCGCTGGAACACAGCGCGGCCTTTCACATTGACTTCCCCTGAGCTGTGAAGCTGCTGGGCCCGCAGCTGTCTCTCTGTCTCTCTTTGTCATCCTGTCAGTCCGCCTGTCCTGCAGGCCTCTCAGGGGTGACTCGGTTTCATCCTCCCCTGGTTTCCGGAATCCTCTCTTTCCCTCGCTGGTTCAGTTAGTCAAAGAAGAGATTCACAGGAGGAGAGAAAAGGGGGGAAAGGCAGGACGAGAGTGAGAGTGCAGGAGTGGGGCAGGCTGGGGAGAGGGGTGTGGGGTCTCAGCCCTCTGTCGTGGGGGGTTGGGGGGGTTGAAATACACCCCAATATTTATTTCTAAATACCATGGACTGCCTCTGCATTGTGACTACAAAGGTAAGCTCTTCGTCACTCAGTGTGTGTGTGTGTGTGTGTGAGAGAGGAAGAGTGAGAGATGCAACAACTGTATCTGAGCACCGAGAGGGACGCACTCATCTGCTTGTGATCTGCTAATCGCACAAGTATGATCTTTCCTCTTGTGTGACAGGCAAAGATGCTCATGCCGCTCTGTCTCGGTGGTCTTTGTGGGACACGCTTTGATGCCAGCCCCTCTTTGCATCCCTCACACTCGCGCTTTGGTGAGCGTACAGTATAAACAGGGGCTGGCTAACCTGTGCGGGTATAGTAAAAGTGAGAGAGAGGGGGAGAGATGGCGGTTGGCTTGCCCATGCCGGGCTTTGTGTCATATTGGAGCTGCAGAATATGTCAGCGAGACCCTAGGAGGGCACTCTGCATGCTAATCTGCTCATATTTTCAACTGCTTTATGTTGAACGTGGAGCGCGGGCACACGCTAGCCACCCAGTGTGCGTCTGCACACAGCTGCCGCTCACACACAGGATGTGAGCGACGTGTTATATCATACACATGTGCTCAGCGTCAGACCTCAAGCCTGCTGCTCAGCAGAGACAGTCGACTTGTGAAAATGTCACCCAAAAAGAAAAAAAAAAAGAAGAAGAAGACAAAGAATATTTGTGTCTTCTCTGGGGGTCAGTCTGTGTTTGATCAGACGGCTGCATTTTCTTCTTCACCTTCAAATATCTGGTGGACGCGACGAGACTCGGATGAAAGCAGGTGAACAATGTACTGTAACAGTTTCTGACTTTCTCTCTCTCTCTCTTTCTCTCTCTCTCCCTCTCTCACACACACACACACACACGCACAGCTGACGATGAACATTTGAAATCTGAGCTTGGACCCGATGTGTAGGGAGCAGACACGACCACAGTCGGCCCTTTTAGATGTATTACATAAACTTGGTCTTAACTGTGGCACATTACACTCATTTGCTTATCAACCTCTCTCAGTTTCCTTGGCAACAGAGATTATCGGTCAGTTTATCATAGATGCGGTCAGATAGGCAGGGAGACAGCAATAAACGGTGAATTAAAAAAAAAGTACGTTAAACACGTTTTAGTCCACATACAGTAAATAGGAATTAAAGCCAAACTTGATTTTGGTCTATAGGCGAACCGGCGAGCTGATAAGTGCCTGCTGGTTCCTTAAGCCTGGATTTGATACCGGACGTGATGCAATGTGACAAATTACTTGCAAAAAAAAAAAAAAAAAAAAGAAATAAAGATGGAGCTGTCAAGGTATCTCTGCGAGCCTGGAACATCAGTCTCTTGTGTGTCCCGTTTGCTTTTCAGTGTGACTCACTGATTTGGCTGGGAGAAAAAAACACACACACACACGCACACACACATACACTATGCGTGAAAGACCACAGTTGGTATCAGTGCATATTTCACCAGACTTGTTCCAGAATCAAAGTGAGAAAAGACTTACTGTAAAGCTGGCAAGGAAAAGCCGACTCTTGCCAAGACATTATGAGGCAGATGGTCAGTTTATAAAAGGGAAAGTTAGTGCAGAAAAGTGTGTGAAGGAATACGCGAAATTAGTGGCGAAGAAGGATGGAGCGGTGAGACGTTTGGTTAGATCGCCACCGCGGCTCCCCAATATGTGTCTTCACGTCAAATGCAGTAGGTGACGGACATTTCACCGGAAAAAAAACCAAAAAACATATCGCATAACCGTATCCAATATTAAGTTAACATTGAATTGATGAATGGGATGCACGCAAGAGAACTTGTGATTCTTTCAATGGTGTCTCAGAAAAAAAAAAAACGAATTAACAAAAAAAAAAACAAAAAAAAAACTGCGAGTACTCCTTTTAATGTGAGCTATTAAACTTTAATGGAGGCTGGCTGTGGTATTCAGAATTAGATTACGTTAATATTGAACTGATAAATGGGATGCACACAAGAGAACTTGGGGTTCTTTGAATTGTGTCAGAGATTTTACAAAAAAAACAAAAAAACAAACTGTGAGTACTCCTTTAAATGTGAGTTATCAAACTTTAATGGAGGCTGGCTGCATTGCAGGTGAAGAGTGTGACTTGCCGTCGTGGAGCAGATGATGGTTGGGCCCCTTTCATGACACCCACAGGCTGTGAGCAATGCTGCTAGCCTGTGCTAGGTCTGTCTGTGCCTAACTTTTTAGTGTGTGTGTGTGCGCGTGTGTGTGTGTGTGGGTGTGTGGGTGAGGCCATTGTAAGCTAGCAAGCGACAAATAGAGCATCAAACTGTGTAAAGAGTTGCATGTTGGACTGAAGCATCGCCACGCAAAATGCGTGTGTGTCGTTTCAATGAACCCCCCCCACCCTACCCCCAGCCCCCACCCTCCCCCAGCCGTCTCCAAGACTTGAATGGTATTCCCTGTGATTCAGGCACCTCGAGTGAAATGTCCTCCGATAAACGGACTTTGCGGAGACACTTGATGACAGCAACTGAGGATAAGTGCAATTCTTGGAGGAGAAATAAAGAGTGCTGGAAGCCAGGCGACCTTTTACACGAGAGGAGGTCAGTGTTACTTGAACAGGAGTTTCTCATCCTTGAGCAATTTAAGCGAAAATCATTTGAACGTTTCATTTCCCTTTATAATACTGGTATTACTCAAAATCCATTTGAAGGACGCTAACAAAGAACGTAAACTTAGCCAGAAGGGCACTCTGTAGAGAGCACCTAATACCCCCCCCACCCCCACAAAATCCATGTAATATTGCCCCCAAATTTATTGTGTTATCCATTTGCCCTGGTGGTTTCATGGAAAGCAGCCTGGTAGATTTTCACATAATCTTGTGGGCAGAGTTACAATCTGGGAGCGCAGATCTGCGCCGATGCCAGTGTTAAAAAAAAAAAAAATGTTTTTTTTTCTTTCCAATTTCAATGTATCATCCCCGATCTGTGGTTGACTCTTGCTTGACCCCTGCTCTGCCCCCCCCCCACCCCCCGCCCTTCCACCAAGTTCAGTGAAATTTAGCCTCGGAGTTTTTGCGCAATTCTGCCAACAATTAAGCAGACGCGGCTGAAACAAATGCTGCAGGTCTCGTCGAGTCGTCGCGGCTGATGAATAGACGCCGCCGAGAACAGCTTGAAATTTCCGGCGACTTCTTGGCACCTGTTTTGATAAACCTTACTCTTTTGCCGCTCTGTATTTGTCACAAAAACCGGATGACCCCGGAACACGCCAAAGTTTCACACCGCCGATTAGCTTTGCTTCACTTCTGAGTGCCGAAAGTGGACCTTTGAACAGCTTATGTAATCCCCTGCCCCTTCCCTACACTGACGTCTCAAGAGAAATTGAATAATAAATGGGGAAATACGAAAATCGATGCATCACCCTGTGGCATCATTGCATAACGCTGGAACTGTAATGTTGGGACACATCGGCTTGAAGAGACGTCACAGGATTTATATTTGGTTGCGAGCCTGACAATACCTTTGACTCTCCCTCCCCGCGCGGCTCTGAGTCACAGAGGGAGAAGTTTGATGTTGGAGTGGCGAGAACAAAGGCGGCGCGCACGGCATAAAGGGCCTTGACTGTTTGAACAACTTATTTTCAATGCCGCCCCGTCACGTTTGCGAGAAAACCTGCCGGAATAAAGCATGTCCCCCCCCCCCTCGTGGAAAGAAGGGCACGAGGTGCGTTTCTGCCGCGCTCCGCCACTTTTCTCCAGGTTTCGCTTTGATTATCGCTCCTGTCCAACCCTCGTTCCACCTCTCTGCTCGCACAATTCCGGCCTCCTTCGCCTCCGTAATCCCTCGCAGGGTCCACCATCCTCTTTCCTTTAACTCATTCTACCTCCCCCGCCTCCCCTCCCTTCTGCTCAAGCCTCACATTCCTGCCCCGCCACTCTGGGGCTTACCCTCTGCCCTCGTCTCCAGCACTTTCCAAGCTTCCCTAGTTATTGCCTCTTCATATAAATTATACATTTGATGAGATGCAGTCAAAGTCAGCGGGCTTCTTGTGCACATTATTGGCTCCGGCACGCGCATCCTCGCCGGCCGCTGCATCCCGCCGTCCTGCCGTGTTCCCGCGAGCTGGGAAAGCAACGCCAAAAGTCTCCAGTTACTTAGTATTATTATTATTATTATTATTGTTATTATCCTCGTTGATGTTTTTGTACACTCATCATACAGCGTGATGTCTGTGTGACTGTGTGTGACATGCAGCGCAGTGTGCAGCGCGAGTCAAAGCTCATGTGATCTCCACTCAAGGGCACAAGCAGTCGTCCATGAGGCCTTTTGTATGCAGCCACAGAGACACTGATCCTGCCAAGTTGCTCCCAGGGCACAGTGGGTGAGGCAGGGTTCGCCCTGGTGCAAGGCTCGGTGCCGCGGCTGCACGGCGGAGCAGAGGTTTTTCCACCGTCTGACAAACAACCGCGCGCGCTTGTCATTATATCTGCCCGGGCGAAACATAGGATATGTTGCAACTCTCCGCGGTCGGTCACGGTTTTTGTCTTTAAGTGCACATTTCGACGCTCACCCACACGTTTCAGCCGCTTTCCCGAAAGAAAGCCACACACCTACGTGATAGCGCCGCGCTCGCACGAACGCGAGAGCATCCTGCTCCGGGAAAAGGGGGCTGGTGTGTGTGGAGGAAGGGAAGGGAGTGCGAGGGTGAGGAGGGGGGGGGTGGAGTGGGAGGGGGGGTCTTCTGCTCTGAAATGCAACTGCAGCCTTGCTTCTGCTAAGAAATCAGTGCTGGAGCTCATGTCTCGGAAAACTTGTCAGGTTTAATTAGACAGGAGCAGAGGGTTGCTGTGTGTGTTTATGTGTGTGTGTGTGTAGCCATTTATTTATTTATTTTTTTTCACTGCAGGTGCTAAATTCTGCAACCCGGCAGCTACGGCTGGTGGTTTTGCAGAAACTTGCTCATTTGGTTCCCTCGATCAAACCGCTCGTGTCGAGGTGAAAATTTCGGCCCTTTAGTCCAACATGTGAATGTGTCCATCAGTCATTTGCCCCCCCCCCCCCCCCCCCCCCCCCCC
>CAAKHG010015726.1:4968-22492 GCA_901007715.1 Dactylopterus volitans | reverse complement strand
TTTTTTTTTTTTTTTTTTTTTTTTTTTTTTCCTTCAGGGAGGAATGACTCTTACATATGACCCCACCACAGCCTTACAGAACGGGTCAGTCCCACCAGTCCAGGAAAGGAAAAAAAAAAAAAAAAAACCCTTGCGCTTGCAGGGAGAGTGGGGTCATGTTGTGGTGACTAATGCAGTTGTGTCCCTTTCTGCAGGTTCTACTCTTCTCCTTACAGCATCACCCCGAACCGGATGATGGGGCCGACCTCGCTCTCCCCATACATGCATTCACCCGTGTCCACCTACCAGGTACTTAAGTCCCTCAAAGCTCAGGTGTGAATTGGTTTAGATTCTCAACAGTGACAGATTAGCCCAAACGTTGCGTCACACACGTCTTTCTCATCAAAGGGAACCCTTAAATTGCCAAAAAAAAAAAACAACAGAGCCAACCCTAAAACCAATACAGCAGACTACATCTAACTTCTCCTGTTTACTTTTTTTTAAATATACGTATATATTTAAATATACATATTATAACCTAGTGTGTTCCTCGTGTGGGCAGGTACACAACCCATCCTGGATACACCACCAGTCATACATCATGCCTCCGACAGTGAGTATCCTGAACCCCTTCCCATTTTTTTTCTGCAGCAGACGCTCTTCAGCATTTTCTCTTCGCATCCTATCAGCTCGTTTATTTGACTAACGTCACTGCGTGCAGGGAGCAGTCCTCACCCCAGGGATGGACCACACCATGTCCATCCAGCCGACCTCGATGATGGGGCCCCTGACGCAGCAGCTGAGCCACCTCTCCATGGGCAGCAGTGGCACAGTCAGTAGTGGGCAGAATATTAAACATTTCACGCCGTTAGAGGGATAGCAGCCTGGGTCGCATTCAGCGATTTGGCCCACATGTGAAGCTGAGTGCAACGACATCTTTGAAAGGGGGAAAAAAAAAAATCGGACCGAAAAAAAAAAAAATCGTGAGGTGACGCAGAAGGCGCACTGGCGTCTGCCAAGTGGGCGGCCTCTGCGTGCGTCATCCGGTGATCTCAGCTTTTCCTAAGTGTTCGCTCACTACCTTACTGGATCTGCCAAATCCTCTGGGTGGAGATAACCAAAGTTTTACTGGGACAAATGAGGGGAAGTCTACGGTATCATGTCTTTTGCGCTGCGGCTGCCTTTTGTCATGTAGCGCGACGTGCATTGACGTGATCTGACCGCGTTACGCCCAGCGTTGCATCCGTAAACTTATGATTGACCCTCTTTTCCAGTACATGCCAGCAAACACATCTATGCAGGGGACCTACATCCCCCAGTACACCCAAGTGCCTGCTACAAACATCTCAGTCGAGGTAACGAACTCTGGTTCCTCTAAACACATAAGTATAACGCTGGCGTGTTTGTATGAAGCAGCCACTCACGGCTTTTGTTTTTGCTGCCTTCCTTTCAGGAAAGTGCCGTCCAACAACCTGTTGCCATAGAGACACCCACGGAACACACAACCTACTCCTACCAGCATAACAAGTGATGAGGTGGCAGAGGTGGGCTTTTTAGTCGCCGCTGGTCTGTCGGCCGGTCTCGTATCTCCGTGCGTGCGTCTTCATCTGGGGGCAGTTTTATGCCCTCGCGCCGGCGCCGCTGCCTGCGTGTCCGTCCCGCTGTCCGTCCATCCGTCCCGCTCTCGTCAATGCGCTATCGCAGGAGCGGCCCGTTAACATCTGGCACAAACATCCACTTTGACTAAAGCATGAACAGGTAGACTTTGATGGTCAAAGGTCAATGGGACCTCACAAAAAATATATATATCTGTATTTTTACCATAACTATCTATATATCTGAAAGGTCAGAGGTCATAATTTCTCTAACTCAGGAAGAGAAGGGACTGGCACTTGATACCGCTACATGATCGTGTCTGGGCAGACCCGCATGGACGGCAGCGTGACTCATGGACGGGGGGCCGACACCTGTAACTGTAGTTTTTTCCCTGCGATGACGTTGCTGCAAAAGTCGAAAAGCTCTTGTCTTTATCTGGTGTTTCGCTTTGTGTCAGATCCTCTGCTGCAACCTGAGCGAGTCTCCAGGGGCGCCAGTGCTGAACCACAGCGCGACGACTCTGCACCTAAGACACCAGACACTCGGAGGACTCTGGACTGTAACGGACAAAAGAAATATTTTCTACAAACTCTTTTTCTCCAAACAAGCAAGGCTGGTGGCAAACAGGCTATAGGAAAATGGAAGAACAGAATGGGGAGCGTCTATTTTGATAACAGTCAAAAAGAAAACTCCCTTTTACTCTCTCTATTTCACCCCTCTCTCTCTCTCTTTTACACACATATATACACACGCGCGCGCAAACAAACACACGCACACACACACACACAGACACACTACACCTTTTAAAAGGATTTTTGAACATATCCACTTCTTTTATATGACTTCTCCGGGAGCTAGAATGACACCGCAGAAAGAACAGTTCAACACCGCGAGTCTTGTTTTGACTTATTTGTAAGATAACGCTGATCTTGTTTTACATCTTTCGTCTGATACTTTCAGGCCTTGAACCTGCCTTTTTGTACATAATTCTTTGTTTCAGCATGTTTCTGGCTTCATGCGTCATACCTTGATTGATTGGTGAAATATTTGGCTACAGAAGGCTCCAGAAAAGAAAAAAAAAGAAACCGAAATCGTCAAACAACTGCCACTAACTCATATTTCGTAGAGATTTGGTGCTGACTTGGATTAGCGTCTCTTGATATGGAAGATTATCGGGTATGAAAATCCTACCTGAAGAGGTCTTGCTTCTTTTTGGCACTTGACTCTCAGATCCTTGATAGTTCCAACAATCTTGACAAAGCTACAGACAATCAGAAGATTTGAAATTACCAGATGATGCTCATTAAAGACAAAAAAAAAAAAATCCCAATAGATAAGATTTCTTGAAAAGAGTTAAATAGATGAAAAGCATTCCAGAGATTATTACCAGAAAGTTCTAGATATTGCTATTGCTATGATATTCGAGCTGCTCAACACGATGGAACCCAAAGTTGCTGAACAGGGATCACATCTCACACAGAGCCGCCTGTACATAGGAGAATTAAATTTATTCAGGCTTTCTTTTGATTTCCTTCTCTTAGTGTAGTAATGCTTCAGCCATTTCAACAACATGCCAATTGGTCTGAACATGGCGACGGTCACACCTCTGCAACAGCAGAGGAGACCCAGTCCTCTCAAAACGTGTCATCTGAAGCAGCAGGAACTCGACAGCTGTCACTGGCGTGTGGAGCTCTTATTACACAGATGTGGAGATCAACTGATAAAGCGCGGCTCTGTCCTGTTAAGGTAGATTGATGTGGCCAGTACAGAGATGCTGTAATAATTGGCCGTTGCTGTGTTTTGTTTTGTTTTTTGCATCTTCCTCTGCATTTTTTTTTTTTTTTGTTTCTCACTCTCATGTTTTTTTTTTTTTTTTTTTTTTACATCTCTTATTTAAAGGTTTTCTTAAGTATTTTTATTCATTTTTATTACTTTGGAGATTGATCCTATTTTTCAAAGAAACTTTGATTTTTATTTTTGATAGTGTGTTGTGTGCTTCAAATAGTGAGAAATAGAAGTTTTCATCTTTTTTTTTTTTGGTTTTGTTTTGTATGTTTGCAGACATCTCTCGTCTTGGTTTCAATGTCGATGTCAAAGAGGCTTAATGTGTGTGGGTTTTTTTTGTTGTTGTTTTTTTTAAGACATTTCAGTTCTGTGTGTGTCACCAATGTTGGCACTTTATAAACATGACTCCTGATCATGAATGATTTATGTAGGCTAGGTTCAGATGCATTGTTACAGAGGTGTTTCCCGAGCAGCTGGGGACACAAAGAGAAATATATGTTCAAAACCTTGATTTACCTCATCCTGCCAGAGCAATGTAGATTCAGTTTGTGTACAAGGTTTACAGGCAATAACCAACTACACTAGGTCTCATGTCTGATCACAGCTGGTACTGTGTCGATATATCCTTTAACTCTTCCGTCCAAAGTTTGGAATTCATGCCCAAGGTCCTATGATCTATGCAATTAATTTATTATCCTTAGAAATGCAATACTACAGATATTCAAGAGACGCCTCATGTCACGATAATGGATCACCTCACAAAATGACCTCACAGTCTGGCTCACATGGCTTTACCTGTCACAGTTTTTTGACATTCGAGTTTGGTTCATCATTATTCAGAAAACAACAACAAACTACTGCATTAAAAGGGAACTTGTTCAAAATATGGTTGTTGTGGCAGTAGAAAAAGGTAGGACCAGTGCCGCCCACTTGTCTACCCCACTGTTTACTTTATGTGTAGTCTGAGGGGTTGTGTAATGATGTGATTTGCCATTCCATCCAGCTAATTGATTATATCTTGTCTCGTTGTTTGCTAACTTGCCGTCTCGCTGATTAATTGAAGCAGTTTTCTGAAACCATGAAGCCGTTCAAAACTTCACAGAAATGCCTTAGATTTCACTGGAAGGAGAAGCGCTACTCAGAACTCGTGGGGCGTGCAGCGGAACATCCGACTGGATACGACCTCTGTCATGCACCGACGACGCAAGGATGGTTCATGTCACGCCACTCTGAGCATCGATCTATGGAACAGAGGAACATTCAGAACGTTTGGTGACCACCAGGCGTTCTATTGTTTCTCTCCAACATGTTTAAAAAAAAAACAAAACAAAGTGGTGGCTTAATGAGACTTACGAATTGGTGCTAATTTCGGATTGCTTAGTATGAAGATAAATACTAGCAGGTCATTCGATACGCCCACATCAGATATGGGGTCAGTTTGCAGCTCATGATCATCAGTGTCGTCGCAGCCTTGTTTGCTTTAAGCATCAGACATCTCAGTTCATGTTTTTGTCTTTGCCATGGTGCAGCTCTGTTGTCTCCCTCAGAAAATCCCCACAGCTATTCTGAAGCTAAACTTCCAACTTTGATTATGAATTTGTCATTTTTTAAATAAACCTTTTTTTTCCATTGTGGTTGATTGGGTTGTTTTTTTTTTCCACAAGCTTTTGTCATGTGTATCAAATGATCATGTTCTTTTATATCGAACCCAATGGATTTAGACATAACACACAAAGAACACTCAAAGTACATGAGAATTTATTTCTAAAACAGACTTGGATCTAGATAAAAATAGAAATACGTTACAAAAGAGAAGTATATTACATCGCTCAAGAGTGTTTTAAATATTTACACAGTTCAAACATAGTTGAATATGCCCAAAAATTGCTGAACAAAGGGACTCTCAAATACATAAAATAAACTTTGAACATAAATTTACAATCTTTACTCAACACTCATCAGTAAGAAAATGGCAAAAATCTTTTACCCTGTTATTTTGGAGTGAAACTTAAGACTTTTTTTTTTTTTTTACACTTGCAGATGAGCAGCAAGGTAAGACAGCATTCCATTTTCTTTACAAATCACACTCTGAGGCAATGTCACGTAAAGACTTGTGCATTTTAATCACACAAATTACAAAAATATTCCTGTTTTTAGGTGTAACATTCATATTCAAGGGCGAAAAAAATACAAGTCTGAATACAAAGACAGATTATTAAACTAGATGCCATTCAAAGTTTTGTTTTGTGGGCATTTGCATGTGCATGATTAAATAAATTTTCCTTGGCACATATCAGGAGTATCAAACAATGGCAGTCACACAAAAAAGTAGTATTACTGCCATTATGAACCACTGCAGCATGATGCTCATCTCCCATCAATACAAAATATGTAAATTAAACAGCTGGACACTGCAGCTCGGAATATGGTTGAGTACATACAAGAATGATTTAATTAACAGATTTGGCTGAGCAATAGGAAAACCTGCAGACCTGCAGTGACTGAGGCTGCAGCAAAAAATAATAATAAAATAATAAAATAAATCAAAACTGGGATAGAGGACCAGGAGGCAGTGCGTGGTGCTCTGGCAACATCCTTCAGGACAAGGCCAGCTGAGGGCTTAGCCGGCCTTGGAGGATGGAGAGTGACCATGGTGGTTCCTGATCTGATGAGCTGGTGTGCAAGTCGTTTGCGGAGCAGGGTCACTGTCAAAATGTCCTGTCATCCAACACAGCCAAACAGTCATCATGACTAGTACTTGTAACATCCGGACCAAGTCCTCGCCTTGACATCACAATAGCTTATGGTTCAGAATCTCCCAAACCATCCTTCTCCTGAAGTAGGGCATGTGTTTCTGTGGACGAGAGGACGGAGGTCATCTTAGCCATTTTTATCGCTACCATGACAATCTGCTGATCAAGGCCTCTCGGATCATGTTTGTTGTAAATACCTGTGTAAAAGTGATTGGCTTGTCTTTGGTAATGTAATCTGCATATTTGCATGTGAACATCCCGCAGTCGCTACCGTTCATCTGCTGAGGAATTTCCTGCCGGCAAAAAGGAAGATTTACAAACGTTAATGGACACTAACGGGTGCAAGTCAGCTCTTCGCTACCAAACACTTTGACAGACAGTTTTCTATTCTACTATAATCAAATATTCCATGAATGACAAAGTACTTCTTTTTTACATGAACATTCAATATTATATATTCCATTTCAGAGCTATTTTTTCCCCTAAGGCAGGAATCCAGAGTCATGATGGAGATATTCTGGTTGTAATCCCAAGAATACCAGTATCCCGTCTGACCATCTCACTTGCATCACAGAAAGGTGAAACGGGGTCCACTGTTGTCAGCACTGTTTCAATGGCATGAATAGTAACAATAACAATAATGAAATTTAAAAAATTACCAACAGCTATTCAACGCGTTAACTGGCATCTCCAGTGGCCTTCAGAGGCCGTGCTTCTCCTTAAAAGAGAAAACTAACACCATCTGAAAATCTTGGCTCTGCTGACCTCCAGTGGTTTAACCCGTCACCGTCCACCCGGGATGTGCAAGTGTGCTGCAGGACCCCACGTCACTACTTACAGGCGCAACGCACCACACTGGGCAAACGGGCTGAAGTGTTCAACTAGATAAAATAGCAAAACGCTGCTTTTTTCAGCGCGGTGTTGGGTTGCTCTTTGAATTCAACCACCACCAAAAGTGGAGTGGATCAACTGACCAGGCAACTTCCAACTGTTCCAACATTTCCATACAGACACACGCTAACTTTTTGGTTTCTTTATTGGATGCCAATAAGAGGAAGTACATCTATAACAACACCTGAGTGGGATTTGGTACTGCGGGAGGTTTAGCCCAAATCTACCAATCCGATAATTTTGTCAAAAGCTTAAGTGTATTGTAAAAGCACTAGTTCTTAACTCAGACTCTCAACTTTAAAACACAAAAAACAGCTAACACATTTACAAGTAGCTGGTGCAAACTTATACGGAACTCTTAAGAAAAACATTCTCCCTGTGACTCATTAATACTGCACTGCAGCACAGACATAAGCCAGGGATGGAAATTTCAGCTGATCGAAACTAATTTGGGACCCTCAAACCTGCATTCTAACAAACAATAACATGCCATTTTAGTGGGAAAACACAACCTGCAGCTCTCAGCCCTTATTAGTGTAGAACTTACACTGCGTGCTTTGCTGTGTAGAGTCCAGCCTGAGGTATCCAGTTCTTTGCCCTTTTTGTCCTTACTTTCCTGTTGCAGGTATGCACTGGGGACACAGAAATCTGTTAGTGTCTAACTACTTTATCAATAGAAAGGGATTATTTTCCAACTCTCAAAATCCAAATGCCTCTTCAAATGACACACATGGTAAAACTTACAACAATATTTTGCATGCTTCATCATTCTTTCCTCCCATAGAATCGAAGTACATGACAGCTTTTTTGCGGAAATCCACCACCTGAGACAGAAATATGCAATTTAAGACCATAGTATGAACTCCAAAAACATTATTTTTAGGTTTATACACATGCTCATCATGACTTACAGAGAGGCACCAATGAACATCCAAGTGGACAGGAACCAGTAGGATGTCTTTAGAAAAGATGTCCATCTTTTTGGTCCAGCGGCGGACAGCAGAGTAGCCACTGCTGCGCAGCCTGGGGTAGAAAAAAGTGCTGAACGTATTGACCGATGGCAGGCTGGGGTCCTCGCTGCGCTCAACCAGCAGATTCATGTAAAAGTTGATCACCTGAGAGATTAAGGACAGAGAAGTAAAATTCAATCAATTGGACAAGCACTTGTGCATGGCTTAGTTGTATCTGCAACATTTGGGACTTTCCAGTGTATCAATCATGTACTTTTAAAATATTGTCATGCTTGCATAAGGAGACGAGACTAATGTCCATCTGGTATGATTCTAATGATTTAAGGTTCACACATGGCATAGTTTTGGATCTGTGCTCACCTCATCATTTAGCCAGTTGAGATTGTTGAGGGTCTGCAGGTCCTTGCGTGTCAGGCTGAGACTAAAACCCTCACTTAAAACTTCATCGGGACTTCCTCCTCTCAACGCCTTGTTCACCTCAACCTCCATGACCTTCACAGAAAGACAAAAACTAGCATATGAATAAGAAGAACATGGCTTTTAAACCTATGGGAACCCACCAGGTCCACCACTATATGCAATCAACATATGCAATCACCAGAGAGGAGAGAACCTTAGACCTGCTGTGTGCTAATGTTAAGGATGCATACAGTTCCTCCTCGCTCTCCTTAATTAGCAGGTCGGATCATAACCTGGTCCACCTCATCCCCTGCTACGTGCCTATGGTGCGGAGGCAGCCTGTGACCACAAGATCTGTCAGGAGGTTGTCGGGGAGGCCATAAAGGAAATACAAGACTGTTTGGAGGTGAAAGACTGGCAGGCAATCTATGAGCCCCATGGTGATGACACTGATGGAATTACATCACCTTCTGCACCGACTCCATTGTTCCAGCTTGGACTGTCCGTTGTTACCTAAATAAGCCGCGGGTGACTAGAGACGTCAAGGCCCTCCTCAGTGACAAGAAGAGGGCCTTCAGGGCTGGTAACAGAGAGGAGGTGTGAAGGATCCAGGTATTACTGCAGGTCAAGATCAGGGAGGCAAAGGACAATTATAGAAGGAAGCTGGTGTAGAAACTCCAGCAGAGCAATATGAGAGAAGTCTGGAGTGCCATGAAGACCATCACTGGATTCAGGCCGTCCAAAAGCAGAGGAGCTGAGGGTGGTGTGGACAGCGCCAATGAACTGAATTTGCTCTTCAACAGATTCCACACTGCGGTGACCGCTCACCACCCAACTGACTCATCTGTTGTTCGTCTGCAACCAGCTGCTCCACTCTCTCTCCCTCTTCCTCCCGATTACACCACAGCCTCCTCTGGAAGACCTGACTCTCCTCCCCCACATCACCTTCACTGTTGACCAGGTTCAGAGACAACTGAAGAGACTCTACTCAGGCAAGATGGCGGGACCGGATGGTGTGAGTCTCCGTGTCCTCAAGGCCTGTGCCTCCCAGCTTTGTGGAGTCCTTCACCACCTTTTAGGATGAGCCTGTGTCTGTAGAGAGTCCCAGTGCTCAGGAAGACATCATGCCTCATTCCAGCACCGAAGATGCCATGTCCCAGTGGTTCATAGGATTACAGACTGGTGGCACTGATTTCTTGTGTCATGAGGAGCCTAGAAAGACTCATCATGGATCGGCTGCGACCCATCATCAGACCACACCTGGACCCCCTTCAGTTCGATCACCAGCCCCGCCTTGAGTTGAAGACGCCATCATCTACCTGCTCAATAAGGTCTACTCCCATCTGGACCAGCCAGCAAGCACTGTGAGTCATGGTTTTTTTTTTTACTCTTTCAGTGCATTCAACACCATCAGGCCGACTCTATTGGCTGAGAAACTGGCAGTGATGAAGGTGGATGCCTCTCTGGTGTCCTGGATTGTGGACTATATGACAGAAAGACCACAGTACGTGCACCTGCAGCAGCGTGTCTGACAGGGTGGTAAGCAACGTCAGGGCTTCACAAGGGACCGTCCTCTTGCCCTTCCTCTTCATTTCAGATAAGAGCAGCACTGGACGACTCCACAACACTCCACGATGTGCTGGCCAATCACAGAAGCTTGTTTCAGTAAGAGGCTGATTCCACCCAAATGCACCACTGAACGATACAGGAAATCATTCCTGCCTGTGGCTATCAGACTATAAAATTCTTCTATTTAACTGCAGTAATATACAGAGCAATAATTTGTACTGTTAATGTACTGTTAATGTTGTCTGTATTATCATATTGAGAATACTAGTGTATGTTGCCTACTTTTATGTTCTACAAAGCTCTTTTCTGTTTTAAGAAGCACTTTACATTTCTTTTTCTACTTGACAGGTTCTACTGATTTGGTTATTTTAGATTTGTTTAGACACTGTTCATACCGTTTATACAGGGTCGATTTGTGTTTATAATATTGTTGGGACCTCATATTTAAGCTGGACACACATTTCTCTGCTCATTACTGTGCACAGTTGTACTGAATGTATTTCAGGCACTAAAAGACGCATAGAAACCTGTGGTGGGGAAGGTGTGGGTGGCGAGGAGGGGTTCCTTGTGAATACAAAAATACTTTTCTGCATGTATGCAAAAGGAAGTTCTGACAGCGTTTCAACTCCACTGCTACAGCTCTAACCTTGGGGAAACACTGCCTTGTGAAGTGATTTTTATCGTTCCTTTCTGGGCTCAACATGCCACGAGTAGCAGTTCAGGAGCGAAAGGGTTTTGTTAACCTGCTGAATTTCCATTAATTTCTGTACTTCCAGAGCATGGAGCATGCTGGACCTGGCAGGATCCCGGGAGACGGACAATGAACTTTTGTTTGCACTTTTTCTCTTAATGCTTACAATCAAAAAGGGACTTAAATGGCAAGGAAGAAAACATTTCCGCATTTCAAGACAATCCATGGACGACAGTCAGCAGAAGCTCAAACTGAGCATCGGAATGGGGAATAAAGGTAATTTATCTGACTTTGAACACAGCAGGTTTTTTTATGCCAGATGGGCTGGTCTGACTATTTCAGCAGCTGCTGATGTACCGGGATTTTCATGCACAACCTTCTCTCAGGCTGACGGAGGACATATCCAGTGAGTGGCAGTTCTATAGGTGAAAATGCCTTGTTGATACCAAAGGACAGAGGAGAATGGCAAGACTGGCTCCAACTGATATATAGGCAACAGTTACTCAGTGCGCAACAGCAGCAGAGGACCTTTTATGGATTTTAATGCGCACACATTGCGCACGCATGCACGCACACACACACACTTTCAGATAAAACTAAACAATAATAATACCTTGGTGAGCTCAGGGAATTCTGGTTTATCTTCCAAAGGCGCTGTCTCTTCAATGATCAGAGTTAAAGGAACCTCCTTCTCCAGAGGAACTCGAACATGAACCTCAACATCTGCGCTGCGTTGGCCCTCTTCAGAGAGTCGCTGAGAACCAGTTACAAGATGAAAAAGTTAGGTGGAATCAAAAGACGCAGATTAACAAAAAATATCAATTTGACTTATGGCAAAACAATAAAATAAAATGTCAAAAATAAACCAAAATATCAAGCTTTTCTTAGCCTATTACAGTCATCTATATACAGTGGTCTTATTGCCCAACCCAGACAGTCACCTGCTTTAACAGCTGTGCAGCCAAGGCCTCCTGCTCTTCAATCTGTCTTCTTCTTTCTCTCGCCCGAGAATCATACATACTAGTCCTACAGTGAGAAAGTTTTTCATATGACCAATTTTAAAACATATCTACAACATAAAAAATATATGATGTAGTCAAACACCTTGTAGTGTACTTACAATTCTTTTATCCATAACTCGGCTTGAAAACATGGTATGCTGTTAAGACAGATATTTTATTGTTTATACATATAAAACCGGACCAAAAAAATGTGAGATTGTATAAAATGCAAAAAACAGACAAATTGCGATGATATACAAAATATTGAAAGCTAAGACTAATCTAAAAATACCTAAAAGACAGGATAAACAGAAAATTCATTGTTTTTTTTAATTAAATTTCCATTTTGAACTTGGTGTCAGCAAAATATTAAAAAGAAGTTAGGACACGATGATGTTTACCAGTCCAATGCATTATCTATTCTTTTAACAAGACTCAAGCTTTAGAGATGAAGAGACTAATTGCTGTAATTTTTAAAATGAAGTGTTTCTCCATTCTTGCTTGTTTTAGGATTTCACCTGCTCAACACTTTCTCTTTTATTGTCAATTAAATTTAATGATGCACCAAACATTTTCAATGGCTGACACTCAGAGGACTGCAGACGGGTACATTTAGCATCTGGACTCTTCACTAAAGTCATAGCCATAATACATACAGAATGTGGTTTGACATCATCTCCTGAAAAAGGTCTACTTTTTAGCTTATGTTGCTCCAAACCGCTCTCTCTATACTGTATGGTATAGGTATAGGAAACTATCATAAACTATCAAACTATCATAAAACAATGTAAACTGACATGTAACAAATACACACCTTGAGCCGTCTTGCTTTTTACCCTTTTGCTCATTTACAATAATCACTGAGTCGCCATCATGAACTGTAAGAAAAGAGTAAAGGGAATCACAATCCAAGGAGGAGCATATAAACAAGTAAGTATGCAGTTAACTTATTAAATCTCAATTATGTGGAAAAACAAGTGCGTGAGAATCTTACCTGATGACTGTGTGTCCTGAGAGGAGGTGTCCTGCAGAGTAGATGGGGAGGAAGCTGACATGAGGGTAGCTGCTCTACTAGAGCTGAGGTCTGATTCCAGAGACCATGTCTGGTTCCCTGGCTTGCTGGAGGTACCCACGGGGCTGGGAAGGTTGCTGGAGCTCTGGCTCGACACCCCCCTTGGGCTGGCAGGACTGCTGGGTCCATCTGAAGTTCCTCCTGCTGCTGACCCAGTGGGTGAAGAAAACTGTAGGAGTCTGCGGCTGGTGGTCAAGAAGCTGGTGCTGATGAGAAAGTGACAGACAAGAGAGGATGAGCATGCAGGCAGTGTACACTCCACAGCCGGTTAATAACAAAAGAGACAGGATGACAAAACGTTTTATTTAAAAACACCCAAAAGACAGTAAGAGGACTGTCCAGGGAAGCTCATGTGTAGCTGTATCTCGAACATGTAATTAATCATTTGCATAGGGCATCATCGAGGCGTACTGCATTTGTATCAATACTTACAAATCTCTGTGTGACCTCACAATCGAATGTGAGCTGCCGTTGTGAAGAAAAGACGACTGACCACCAGAGACCATGGTCAGAAGTTGCCTGTAGACCTCCTTCTCCTCTTCCCGAACAGACTGAGCAAAACAAATTGTGAACAATGAGATCAGGAAAAGGTGTGACTACTGAATTAGAGGGTATCACATTATGCCTTATTGTCTCTACTACTGACCTCCTGTGCCGTGCAGCGGGGCTTATTTCTGTGTATGTGACCAGAGGAGGAGCTGTGTGTTGGGCTCTGTACCACTTTGATGGGAAAGGTCTTCTCATACATGCTGGTGTAGGAGCTGCTTGCTGTGCTCACTCCACTTAACAAGCTGCAGACACAAAATGAAAGCCTGGGAGTCAAACACGATCAACCAACAAATGCATGATAACAGATCCTTGCAACCAGGATCAAAGATATTTTCTGGGGACAGAAATCAATGTGTGGAGTACCTTGATGTTCCATACGGTCGAAGGTTTAGCGGCCTGCCTAGCCGTGGAGATGGGTGAAATTTAGGGGTGAAGGAGGATGGCAAATTGACCGGGTGTCCATTTGTTTTTGGCACCTCACGATGTGTGGCACTCATGTAAACTTGTCGTCTACAGATTTTAGACCCAATAATAGACTTCTCATTACGCAACCCATCTAGGGAAGGAAATATGACAACAACATGATGATGAATTCACCAAGAGCTCAAAGCTGAACCCGCGGTGCACGAGCTTATTAAATTCTTGAAAAGACAATCTTACCTGATTTGAAAGTTTTCCACTCCAAAGTTGTTGAGGGAGCAGCAAACGTTTCACTCAAAGAGTTTCTTTCAGCATCCTGTCACAAATCACATACATGATCGGTTTAAAATTACGCAAACTGTATTGCCATGTGTACATTTAATCACCATAAACGCTTTACTTACCAGCCTCCCTGTCCAGACTGCTCTTGATGTTGAGGGCTGCGGCTCAGGTTCTCCAGGTGGAGGACCAGGTGAGGCAGGAAGTATGTTTTTCAAGGTAGGGCTCACATTGTTCCTCATCCATGTAGCCACACTGTTGCTTTGAGTCTTAACACCTTCAGCTGCAATCTTGACTGAGTCAATAAGATCTCCTCAAGAAAAATGAACAGACAGAAAAAGTACCTATAAAACAATGCTATGTGCCGGGTTATCATTGGCCTATGTACTGACTCTAATCACGGATACTTCAAACCATGCCATTTTACAAAGTTGTGTTTTGCACTTACCCATTCGAGATTTCTTTATCATGAATCCATCCTGCTCGATGTTATGTCGATCTTCCAAACTTAAAGAATAAAAGGAGACAGTTGCAGTACATCAAACAACATGAAGACATCCACCTCTGCAATCTGGAAATGCACAGCTACTGTTAAAGCTTAACAGTTCGTTTAAATTGCGGCATTACCCGCAAGGCAAAGAGTTGTCCTGCAGCCACAAACTCATTGAATTACTTCATAGTAACTTGGAGCCAATTTAATCCCGTGTGATTTTAAAATCAGCAGTATGGTTACCCAGGGAATCAATGTTTTTAGAGTCCATACCATGCAATTGGTCTTTTCCTCCTCATCTGACCGTCTCCTTGTGCCCGGTGAGCATCTGGTTGCTCCGCAGCTGGTACACCGTTACGAAGACTGGCAAAGCTTGTTTCTATCCATTCGTAGATTTTATTCAACATGACTCAAAAAAAATAACAGCGCCACGGGCTTACAAAAAAACGCGATTCGAGTCTACTTGTCAATATCGCGAAACAAAATTAAGCTAATGTTAGTCAGGCAACTGAGGCGAGTTAGCTGCGGCTATCCCAGAAGCTAGCATTCGACACAAATAACATGTTACTTTCCGAGGAAACGAGCTAACCGTTAGCTAGTTGGCTGTGAATTACGTATAAGCCTAGCAAGCACACAATGCTAACTAACTTGCAAGCTAACGTTGTTAGCTACGCGGCTAATATACTGAAGTATGTTTAAATTCGAACAGGAATGCGATAAGTCGCAACAAGCACGCTCGGAAAAACGCTTATCATGTTGTATCTCACTCTAACCCATTTACGTATCCTTAACGGGACTTTAAATGGCCAAAAAAACTCGTTGAAGAATAACATCTCCCGCTTCTTCCTCATTCAAAACCACAACATGGCTGAACAGGTCGCCGGACCATCGCCGGAATTGATTGGATGGCTTGAAGCGCGGAGGACGAGTGTTCCGCCAAACTACTGGCTGCTTGCAGGCTGGAGGCGAGCGGTTTAACAGCGCGTCACGCCCGCCGCTGATTGATGGCTCCACTTTTTTCTCTTTTTTATATATATATATATTTTTTGCTCCCCCGTGGTGGTTGTTGTTATTATTATGTTCGCTAACAAATACGTGAAGACGAACACCCACCTCCGCCCCTCTCTTTTTTTATGTTTCGTTTTGTTGTATTATTGAAAAGAAAAATTAGAGTGAACCAGTCCTCATGCCTAAAAAAAGATTTAAAAAATTAAAAAAAAATTTTTTTTTAAAAATCAGGTAACCCAGAGGAAAACCTGTTGAGTCTGAAAGAGTTTGCGTATTCCTCAAGTCAAATGGAAATCATAAATGAAAAAGAGGAGTTCTAAGGAGTAATGCGACATGGTGCGTTCGAGAGGTGGCGCAGGAAGACTATCAGTTTAGCTCTTTAGGCAATGACTGTCACATGTGCATTAAAATACGCAGCACATGCCCAGCATTGGTCCTCTATCCACACTCATTTATAGGGACTGGAATACGGGAGGGAGAGTGCGCACATATACATATAGACTGGTAATTTGGACATGCATATATTAGCATAAATTAACATAAATTGGTGGGTTTATTAAAATTATGAAATAATCTATCAAGCTAGGCTTCAAAACAAACATACAGGGGAACTACAGCATATAGCTGAAACATCTGATAATCAGATGATAATAATACATACACGGCAAGCAGAGCAGAACACGTGCTTGTTTATGGTTGTGCATTCCAAATTCTTCTTTATCAGTGCTTGACAACTACTTCTGAATACTTCTAGCTGCAAAAGCATTGAAATATTTTAAGCGTTGTTTTCAAAGACATGTATGCCTCCATTTAGCTTTTCAATGGCTTTTAAATCCTAAAAGCCCAGCGCTTTGGATCCCAATGACCTAGATGACTTAGAATCAATGAAGACTATAACTTTTAAACTTGATTTAATAATAAGCTTTTTCAACAAAAAAAGTTTGCCATTAAAAGGAATGGCCACACTTTGATATCAACTAATTCAGCTGTGCTCATCTTTCTTCTTCCATCAGTTTTTGGGAATGTTTTGCTGACTAAGAAATCATTCAGCTACCAAAATGTTCAGCTTTTAAAGGACATCTATTCTTTGATTTAAACCGTGTTATAACTTTCAAACTGCTAACAATATTTTTAAAAAATCAGTTTATTCTTGTGTGTAGTTGTATACATACAAGACAATTTGAAGCATCTTGGAGTTTTTGTATTTTTTTTTTTTAATCTTTTTGGCATTTATTTTGTAGTTTTCAGCATTACTTCAACAATTCCATAAAGTTCTCAGCATTCACATTCGTTTCCTGCAGAAAATAAATTCGTTTTCTAGATTAAAACTGTAACACCAAGACTACAATGACAATAGAATGCGATTGTTTAACAAAACACTGCAATAACCTTAGCCAAAACAGGCCACTTTAGCTTTAAATTCACCATTTTATATCACACACTTTCCAAATATATCATTGTTTCATAGAAAAATAAACTTCAAATGTCACGAAATATAGCATTCAAACCCCTCCACAAGTTATATAGTTAATAGATGCAAGTATGGCACTGTCATGTTTATAATGCATTAAACCACCAAACCCACTCATAGGTTTAAATGACCAATGACTAACATTCAAGGTTTGTTCAAATGAACTATCTTTTCCTCAGCAAGTGACAATACTAATACTAAACACATAATATAGTAAACACAACAATAGGAGTGCAATGAATATCCAAATGAAATTATGATGACAGCCAAAAAAAAAATAGATTGTCAAACACAAGAAAGCCACCTATTCTTGCCTTGAACCATTAACTGACAGAGTTTTTGTAGTGTTCTGTAATACTGCGACATCATCGATGACTGAAATCAAACTTTTCTAAAATTATTATTTTTTCTTTCCAGTCACTAGATAAACACCCACAACGCACCAAGTGATGGAAGGACTGTGCATTGGCATTCTTAAGGCTTTTTTCAAATCATGCATAATGAATTGGAACTCAAATAGCATCTCAAAGACCATTGACATCCATTGTTTAAGATACATTTGCAGGCATGGATATGAAGACATCCATGCAGAACATTTGC
>CAAKHG010015724.1:3881-32903 GCA_901007715.1 Dactylopterus volitans | reverse complement strand
CTACGGTGTTTTCTGCTGTGCAATCATTTTTACATTGTGTACCGATATATACTTAGCTGCATGAAAATTCTACAACGCTGTCACACCGGTGAGAGTGAGCATGCTATCTTGTTTACTGGGAGAAAACAGGAGGCGGAGACGATGCATACGAAGCTCGATGCCATGTTGTTGAGTAACAGTCATAAGCATCCTTTCGTTGTTGTGCTCCCAGTGTGACTTTTGCAGTGTGTGACCAGATAAACGCAGCGACAGTGTCCACCGTCCAAATTTGTGCCGCCGGTCCAGAGGCTCGACCTTCCGGTACCGAGCCCGCTTCACTGACCTCTAGGCCTCTAGGCCACGCCAACACGCTAACCTCTGCAGCGACAACCAAAGGGCACCTGCCTCACCTGTTCTCCGGCTCTTTCCAGCTGTTTGACCAGATCCTCCCGCTCGTGTGCCGGAAAATGCCGGGCGCCGACCTCCTCGTCTCCCAGCCTCTGTCTGGTGATGGTCATTCTCAGGAGCTGCACGCGCGCGCGCACACACACACACACACACACACACATCAGCAGATGGATTGCAGGATGAAATTGCACGTAAAGTGAAACATGCATTTTCCTTATGTGATGTGGTTAGATATACTCTCAGTATGACACAAGTGACGACGCGGCACCTTGTTGTCACCCTGGGCTTCCAGCAGTCGCTGTTTCAGCTCCTTCACCTCCTCAGAAAGCTGGTTACTTGTTTCTCTGGAGTCTCTCAGCAGCTGGGCTAAGTTCACCTGTGGGGGACAGGAGCATGGGACACGTGAGCCATCTCACACCGTCAGCACGGCAACATCGGCGGGCTGCCAATGAACCAGTGGGTGCAGCCGAGGCGGATCTGAACGCCATTAGTTCAGCAGATAACGGCCATAAACCAACATGTCCGACTCATTTTGACTTCATGGTGGCATCAGAGGATGAACAAAAAACATGACCGTGGATGGGGACTAAAAATGTCTGTTATTGATGATAATCATGACATTAGATTAACAAATGTTCACATCATGTTAATTCTATTCACTTTTATATATTCAATAATACAATTCATGTGCTAAAGAAAGAGACAAAACATACTAAGAATTAAGTTAAAGATACATTTTGATTGACAGTACATTTCTTTCTTCAAATTTTGCGATATCATTATGGTAAAATACTTTCTGCCACGATACTCACGTAGGGAAAATCTGATATTTTGACAGTCCAAGTCTGGAGTCAGCATCATTAATTAATAGTCCAATCCGGGCAACCTTATGTGATTGACAGGTGGAGAGCTGATCTTACAGAAGGAGGGTTGGACACCCCATAAAGAAAACTACTCTAGCCGCCGCCATCACCTTCTTGGAGGCGTAAACCCTTCCAACCCCGACTAACAGCAGGGTAAAAGAATGCCAAACTCAACCAAACTGCCAAAACCCGGAGAGCCGATCAAGATGATGCTGCCATTTTACAGTATCCACTCGTGGTGTCAGTCCACAGTTCGCTTTATAGCTTTCTTAGCTCATTTTGTTTACGCGAGCCCATAGTAACAAGAAATCAGTTGCAGCAAAACCATTTAGAATATTAGGTCTTTTTTTACCGAACCATGCCGGAGCTACAGAATAAACTTGGTGCACCCGCACTGAATTCAGGTAAGAGAACGTCAGCGAATGGAAAAAAAAAACACTTACTTGGTTTCGTTTCTCAGGCGGCAGAGACAGATCTCCATCCTGCAGGTGGTGCGAACATTGAGAGAAACATTGAGTGAGGCAAAGGAAACCGTTGGCACAATCATTCTGCGCGTGACGTCCAGCAGACTCGGGTGTCTTACAATTAGTTCCCTGTACTTCTTCTTGAGTCCTTGGTGCCGCTCGCGGAGCTGATTGGCCATCAGTTTGTACTGATCCCTCTCCTGCTGGCAGCTGTCCAGCTCTTTGGACAAGATCAGAAGGGCTTCTTTCTTGCTCTCCAGCTTCTGCTTGCAAATTAAGAACTGAGTGCGGGAATGACAAGAAAATTAGGTGTACAGGGCTCTGGTGAGCAAATGTTAAATATCTCGCAGCTGACGAGAAACGTGCTCTTTTCACGGTTGGCCCTTGTAATGTGTTTAGAAAGCCGCCAACATCCACGTCAAATTTGACCCGTGATGCAACTCAGTCCAAAATACTCAGAAAAAAACAATAGTTATCATCGAATATTGCCGTTCACCTCATAGCAAACTAAGTATGTATTCATATCCATGTACAGACTGTTTTAAATGTTTTTATTGGCCCCATAGACCGTTGATCTGACAATATACCACCAGCTTTCTATTTAATTTTTTTCTTAATTCACTATATTTCCTATAGTGAAGACAATGAATAAGTATATCATCCGAGTCTAATCAACTCATATTAGAGCACAACTATTATTGAATTATTAATTTTTTTTTTAGACTTTCACAACTTCAGCTCCTCGCTTCCCAAATGGTTACTCAGTGTTTACATTCAAGACGGGAACATCATTTTCAAAAAGGAAAAAACAAAAACAAAAAAACAACCTAATACATTCCTCAGTTTGTGAGATTTCGTATGGAACATGTGTGGCGATCGCACCCTCTCTCTCTCTTTTTTTTTTTTTTTTACATTTTACGCAGCGCCTCCGTCCTCCTGCGCAACCACGGGCCGAGGGCAGATTATCCGCAATAACCTGTTGAAAGTTGAGCATTTGCGCCTTATGATGCTTATGATGGGCGGCCGGTAACTTTGTAAAGTGACGAGCTCCGCGGGTCCAAGGACGAACGCGCGAAATGAAACGATCCACTTCCTCGCCCGGCTGCCCCGGGTGCGTGTGTGTGCGTGTGTGTGTGTGTGTGGGGGGGGGGGGAGGGGGGCAGCTGAGATTTTAATCCCGCTATTTGCTGTTTAATCTGGACGGGCTCATGCAGGGATATTTTCGCAGCGTAATTCATCTTGTAGTGCGAGCGGCCGTCGGCGGGCGCTTCTCGCCGGCGGCGGCGGTCTCACCTCGTTGATCATCCCCTGCCAGTCGCTCTCGCTCCTCCTGGGCGCGTCCATCGCGGCTGCCTCCGACGTGCCGTAAAACGAAAAGCCACCGACGCGTCACGGCCCTCGGAGGAGCGTCACCGGGGTCACGTCGGTGCCGCCGCGCGCCCTCACGCGCAGGCTCTTGCCTCCATCCGGGCGGATTACCTGCTCAAGGGGAACACGGGCCGCATCACTTCCGCCGCTCTGACGTAGGGCCGCGCGTCACGACGCACACGGAGAGCGGCGTAACGGGCGTAACACTCGTCACAGGGGGAAAAAAAAGAGACACTCCATGATGTATTGCAAAGGATTGTGTTTGTTTATTGAGAGCGTAACGTTTCTCTTCATGTGCGCAAAACCATAGACATATAAATGTCTATAAATGCGCAAAACGGTCTAAACACGAGACTCACACCGCACCAGTTTAAAAGACAGCGCCGAGACATCACTTTGGCGCAGATCAATGTGGGGGGGAAAAATGACAATAAAAATGTCTTGGAAACCTGTTTGAATTACGTTTATGTGCATCAGATCTTTTTCGAGTTCAGTACTTCGTAGAAAACACATAAAAATGTGTTGTGTTTGGGGGGAATCGACTGATAATTCTCTGCTCCGTGACCATGATCGTGACTTAAGGATTCAACAACGAAGACACAAGAAAGCTCAGAGACTTTATTTCTGATATAATTTGATTGATACTTTAGAATATGCTGTCCAAAATTCGTATGAATTTGACTACAAATCCTTAGCATTGTGATTAAAACATGCTGCTATTTCACAGTGCACAATGCCACTTTGTTGATTCTGGACAGGGATAACAATTGTTTTTGTGTCTGTACACAGTGACACAGCAGCAATTTGGTGCTGCTTCATTTAATTTCTTAAATGTGGCAAAGGGGTCAGATAGAAGCCGTGTGATGTCAGACATTAATCTGAAAGACTACGCAATACAAATGAATAACATCAAGTACATAGTAAGTGGCAAACATTTCTAATTCCACTAGTTATGTCTCTAAAATGGGTGATAATATAATTTGCAGTGCAATTTCATTAATGCTGCGTTTGTATGGAAATGCTGACTCAGATACGTGTCAGATGCTGACAGTGCAATCGGTGTCTTCCATGCTGGGTACTTCGCTACACAGACATGTCCCACTGTTTGTACGTTCCATAAATACAGCGAGAGCTCATGCATATCGTTGCAAGTTTTTATTGTGTTTTCGCAAATTCATTTTACATAAGACCGTAGCTTACAGATTGCAAAGGTGTAAATTTCTTCTTTTTTTTCCCGCAGTTTATTAGTGCTTAGTGCAAAAATCATATGTGCTAGAGGGATTAATAAGAAGGTTGCAGTCAATTTAGACATCATCTCAGAGATGCAAATAAAACATATTGCTAACACTAAATGATGATATCGTCTTGGCTGTAGAGTACATTGAGGCCATAGCCAAATTCACACACTATGCTGGGGGGTAAGAATTCCTGCTCTCAACCAGAGTTTGATTAAATCTGTACAATACATGAACAATATCAAAAGGTCGGTGGGGAAAGTCCACACACTTGTGGCCGAAGGCAATGTTTCCCGCGAAGCAATTCGAGTCAAATAGCAGCACATAGGTTACTTTGTGATTGAGAGTCTTACAACACCTAGTATTATTAGTTTGCATAGGTATCAGGAAGAAAGATTAGTTAACGGTCAGTCAGGCACTCAATAGTAGCTTGCTATAAATGTTGTGCAGCGGCGCTTAAGCTGGTAGTATCTAGTCAGTACATTCCGCTGCAATGAGAAAAAAAGCGCTGCGTCATGCACTTTAGATATCGGCAGTCATGACAGTTTCTGGGATGAGGCAGCATCAGAAGTCCCGCTCCGCTTCGCTGCTCGGCGGTCTCAGGATCATCCGTTGGCTGTGTCCTGACCGCTGTTCTCTGGCTCTACAGGAACATAATATTGGAGACTGAGTTGCATTTTTTTTTTCTTTCAACTTTGAGTCAACAGTCAAACGCGACTTGTGTGTGATGGTGTAAAACTGAACACAGTTGGGCAAGTGTCCCTCAACCTTCCGAGCAGCGACTTCCATGCATAGCAGCTCCTCCCGCACAGTCATCTAACTTGCTACAAAAATTTAATGCCAGGATACATATAGTGTTTACTTGTTAGAATTATGATACAAGCCAACATCTTTTTAGACAGTATCTTATATGCCATTAAATTCTCTCCATGCCATTTATATGTCAAAGTCTGCCATTGCGATCTGTCATTATTCACACCTCAACAGCTACAGGGAATGCATGTGAGTCGAAAATGTGTTTGTCTCAAACAAAAAAAATAGTTGCATAAAGAAGCTACGCAACGTAAAAGACTTATTTGTAGCTTTCGCATAATAATTGTGTTGAGAAACCAAGTGGCATTATAAGCTTAAATCCACAATAATATGCTCAAAAACCATTGATTTGCCCTTAAAGCTGGAGGAGAAGATGAAGTTTCTCCTGTCCGTGGTTACCACAGTAAACGACCGCGGGGACTGCACATAGATATCCTTGAACTTGTGAAAGGTTTTGGTCTCCCCGTCCCAGAGGTAGATCTGTTTGAAAGAGTAATCGCTGCCGAGAGCAAGGTAGTGTCTGTCTGAGAAGGTGAAAGGCTGGAGGATCATCGCTCCTCGAGAGGGAAGAGCCTGCACCTCCGTGAACTGCTTGCTGGTCCACTTCAGGACTTTGGAGTCACCGATGTAGCAGGTCATGGCCAGATACAAATCGTCCTCCAGCTGGAAAGCTTTGACGGCCACCACGTCGTCAACATTTGGGATTTCGCCCTGAAGCGTGAACTTCAGCGTGCTCTTGTTCCACAAGTAGATGACGGGCGACTGTGAGCGGCTGGCGATGATGAGGTAGGACTTCCCGTCCACCTCTACAAACTCAGCATCTATATCTCGGAACCACTCATGGAGGAACTGATAGGAATGGAAGCCGGTTTCATTGCGCTCGGGTCGGTCGGTCCACTTGTACAGAGTCGACAGGCCGGCTTTGGAACTGTCCACAATCACAAAGTACCACTCGCCGTCCATTTTGAAGACCTCAATGTCATTTGGCTTTGAGATGTTGAGGACCTCAAGGGTCTGAAATTTCGTGAACTTGTTTTGTTGAGCGTCAAACTTGTAAATGTGGGAGCCCCCGAACAGCTGGGTGACAACTATCAGGACGTGGTTGTCTACCAGAACCGACTTGCACCCGACAACAGACTTTCCTGTGAAGAAGAAACATCTGTCAGTGGTAGTACAATACAGAAAACTAGGTTTTGAGATGCTAATTGGCCAACTCTAAAACAAGAATCGCATCTTTTTCTTTTAATAAAAAGAGCTAGTTGGCTTAATTATGAGACCTTTTCTCGTCTTTCTATTGTGAAAAACTTTTGAAAAGACCAAAACCAACAACTTATTTCCTGAATTTGGAAACCTTCAAAAACGGGTCATAAGAATATAAGCTAATTTATCTAAGAACTCAGAATATAACTATGAGAAGTTACTCACGTGGGTAAATAGAGCACTTATTAGTGACCATCTCCGGCCACAGATTTGATGCTCTAGCTACTCACTGTAGAAGATTGCGAGATGATTCAAAATGTACTAAAGTGTTAGGCCTACTGGTCTTGGTGGATGGAACATGTCACCCTGTGCAATGGCTGAGCTCATTTATTTATTTATCTATGGTACAGAGGAACAAGACAGCTAGCTGATAGCTGATAGCTAAGACTGATAGCTGGATCAGTAAATTGTTGGCGTGAGTCTTATCGTGGGACCTGTTGACCCTAAGAAAAGATGTCGATATGTGAAGATGAAACCATCAGCAACGTGTCCTTTTTAAAATACTAGAGGTGGTATTGTCAAACCTGTTATATTGTCAAATTTTCTGAAATTCATTTCAATGTGGTCCCACTCCATGACCACACAGCTGTTGGAGTTTGGTGCCGCCATCACCACAAAGATGTCCTCTTTGAAGGAGAAGATGTCCGCTGACATGGACTGGACGGGAATGGACTGATGACGCACAAAGTCTGTCAGAAGCCCGGGGAAAACAGAGAAATATCAGCGGATGATCTGCAGACAGAGTATAAATATTTGACAGACGGTGTTAGCTGCAGAGAGGCCCTGAAATAAAAAAGCACCGTGCTGGTTTGTGCAGGCGAACCCAACCATAGATGCCATAAAGAGATGGCATGTCCCACAGTGTGACACATGCAAAACCATTACAACAACCACACCGAGGGACCAGCGAGAGGGGGCGCTGCGGTGTGTTCTGCTTTTGCGTCTTCCGCCCGGTGCGATCGTTTTTTCGGTGCTGTTGGGATTTGCATCGTTCCTTGAGACGTGGCACGAGATTTTTTTTTTATGTCACCTCCGGAGTTTGTGAATGGAAACAGAAAAGGGTTACCCGGAGTTCCTGCAGATGAAAAACAATTTAGAGCATCGGTGGCTGGAGGACCAGCGTGGTAGATTTGGTGGCATCTAGTGGAAACATCTGAGAAACTTGAGATGCTCTAAAAGAATAAATTGAGGGATGACAACACTCTGCAGAACTTCTTGATTTATGTTCTGCGGGTTCATCACTATGGTTTATATAAGTGGTTTTTTTTACACTGTCAATATTCAAACATGGATTTGTGCAACATTTGTTTAAAAAGGGACAATATTTTTGTTTCAAATTTCCGATTGAAAGAGAATACGCGTGCATTGATGAATGCATTTTCAGAAGCACAGATGCTTATAGAGAGCGCGAGGCCTATTTTGATGACCAACTAGCGCACGGTTGTGTCTTTTTGAATTATTCAGCAGTTGAATTGATTTTTTTTTTTCTTCCTTCCTTCAGCTCTTTCATACATGACACTTTTAGCTTATCCTGTCCTGCTTCTGATGGTGCACTCATCGTTTTACCTGTGGAGATACACTCGCCCGGCGGAATCGGAAGGTCATTGAGCCGCTTGCCCTTCATGTCACTGGGGCCGGCGCAGAAGACATCCGATGCTGTGGCGTTTGTGTTTTTCAGCCATGTCATCAGCCACTTGTTCTCACAGCTGCACTGGAAAGAGTTGCCTCGCAGATCCCTGGCGAGTGACAAAAAAAAAAAAAAAAATCTGCGTGGACACATTTACTGGTGGGAATGAATTGTTTTTATATTGGTAGAAACTTGGAAAACAGGGAAGCTGAGAAGCTACAAAAGCTAAGGACACTTCCCAAGCTGTGCAGTGAGCAAGACTGATGATAATGCTGCCTGCGCTGCCACGTTCAGGTATTTATGCTTCAAACCTCTTTAGAAATGATTACACATGAAAAGTGACCCTAGAGCAGAGATGCAGTACAGGAAGGAGCTCTCCGCATCATTCTTCTGGGATTTAATGCTTCCGAAAACAAAGCAGAGCCTGAGTCAGCTTCACTTTGGAACATAGTGCTAGTATAAGTGACACACACACACACACACACACACATGCACGCACGCAGGCACGTACTGCTGACTCAACTGCTTACTTACAGTTCCAGCAGGGAAGCCAAGTCAAAAAAGAGATGCCTGGGCAGAAACCTCATCTTGTTATTGGCGAGCGATCTAAACCGGAGCCAGAAGAGGGCGAGAAAATGTGTCACATCTTGGCATTTTTGTTTTGAGTTGCAAAACATTACTCTGCTTCGGTTGGTTGCGGAAAAAAGACAGCAGACTTACAGGTGAGTTAAATCTCGAAGACCACGGAAGGCATTTTTCATTATTGTTTCAATTTTGTTCCCTTCGATGAACCTGATCAACACATATCCGAATAAATCCATTAGATTATTAAACATGGCATAACTACACATGGTACAGTGTTTGTTTGTGCAGTAATTGTTCATAAAAAGCTGAAAATTGAAAGTAATCAATTGGGAGTTGGAAAAAAATTTGTATTTGCATATTTAATTGATTGTACAGCCCACAAATGACACCTTCATGGCCTTATTCAAGTTGTTACCAGTGAACATAGTCAAGAGAATGCGGTTAAAAATTAAACACAATCTGAAATGTTGAAGTAAATAGGCTTGTTCAATAAAACTTACAAATATTCTAGATGCGGGAGACCATAGAAAGCGTCGTCTTTGATTATGGTCAAAGAATTTGCATTTAGAAGCCTGTGTTGAGAAAATAACAACAAAACAGAGAAAACATCAACATCAACGCTTCAGTACTCTCATCTGCTTTTCTCCACATTACCAGGTCGGACAAAAAAAATTAAAATACTTGCTGTTTTATTTTGTTTTTGCTTTTTTTGTGTTTTTTTTTGTTTTTTTTTTGCTTGTGTTGAACTGTCTGCATCGCTGTCAATAATGAGCAAATAATCAATACCGGCCTGACATGGCGAGGTGCACTTACAGCAGCTGGAGGGACGGCATGAGTGAAAACATCCCCTCGGTGATCTCTGCGATGGATCCATTTACCACGCTTCTGTCGGGGAAATAAAACCAAAACAAAAAATAAACAAAAAAAACGAGCTGCATAACAAAGTCAGACTGACATTTGCAGAGCGCGCGGGGCGGCCGGTCCTGCAGGGAGGCGCCGCACCGGCTCTGCGGCACCGATCGCGACCCGGGAGAAATAAAAAAAAAAAAAGAGAGACGTCTCCGCTCCGGCCAAAGACGGGCGGGATCGCTACTTACAACGAGTTGACCTCGCTGGGTACGGTCTTCGGGACCTGCGAGGCGCCGACGCAGATGACGGTCTCCTTGGCGCACGAGCACCCTGGAGGACATTTGTAATTCTTCTTGGATCCGGCCGATCCACACACGCACAACAGCGCGAGCGCGACCAGCAGCCGCAGCTGGGTGCTCGTCATGTTCGCCTCCTGAGCGTCAATGACGTGACGGTGATGACGATGATGATGATGATGATGACAAGTCGAGCCTTCGAGGTAACAGCAGCTTTCTCTCTCTCTCTCTCTCCCCCCTCTCTCCCTCTCTCTCTCTTTTTTTAAACCCGCCTGTCCTGCATTAAAATGCAGCACAAACGGGGGTCCTGACACGCGCTGACACGGCTGCCGCAGCTGCGTCCCGGAAGGCTGATGACTCGGTGTCGGACGGGACCGGGGAGGGAAAGAAGAAAAAAGAAGAAGGAGGAGGAGAAGAAGAACAAAGGAGAAGAAGAAGAAGAAGAAGAAGAAGGGGCGGGCGGGGGGGGGATTATAATATAGCCACGAATGTAATTTTAATACCCGAGATGAGAAGATGGACCCAAAAACGACGCGCTGAGCCCGGGTGAAGTTCAGCACCATGGAGAACGTTTACGGGCGCCGGGGACGCGCAGCGGCGCGCGCAGGTTGGACACGTTTGTCATAGAGATTCATAAGAAGTCATCTGACTGGCATCGACTCTTTGTCTCTTCATCACCAACATCTCGTTCTTCCAATTTTTTGCTGTTAATAATTTGTCTTCTTTCTTTCTTTCTTTTTTCTTTACAGAGCTTCTATTCACGTTTTTTGGGATGATAACACTCTGCACGCCTTCTGGCACCCTAATACACATGAGTGGGATGACCAAAATATTGGGAACACCCCTCGGTATAACCCAGTTCAACGGCATCACAAATGACATGCTCAGTAACAATCATTGAAACGTGTCAACGCCTCTGTCAAACATCTTCAATCGAAATTCTAAATAAACCCCCTCCCGGAGGGAGACTCCATACTGGGGCTGTTGTATTGTATTTTCTGGTACACGTGAAGTGTTCATTACGTCATGGCTGATCGGTGCGTTTTCCCCTCTTGCATACAACAGCGGTTTGACGTGTGTGCTTTTACTCGAACACGCCACTAGAGGGAAGCTGCGGACTAAATAAATGGCAACAAACTAAACACGAGCCATTTCAGCGTGAAAAATGTTTTTTTTTTTAATTCTTTTTCTGGCTACATTTTCACAGTTGAGAGGTTCTCATAAAAGTGATTTTACACATGTTCAAAACATCACTATCACAACAATCAAAAATTGCCATTACACTTCAGCTTGCTGGAAAAGGTGTTTTGTTTAATTTCATAAAAGTGATTTTACAAGTGTTGAAAACATTATGATAAAAACAATTAAAAGTGTTGAAAACATTATGATAAAAACAATTAAAAAACACCGTTCTAGTTCGCATTTGAGCTTGCAGAAAAATGCCTGGAAAAAATTGTTTTGTTTAATTTGGTGAGAATTGAAATGTCAAAGTTATTGCATCATGATAAAATGATCAGTAAGTTTCTGCTTGTAGAAAATTACTTAAAATCAGTTTAAAACTTTTTTTTTTTAATGCAAGTATTGTTGCAGTGAATGAGAGGCTTCTCTGGTTTTGTCCAAAGTCACACATTGTCCACATGTTAATATAGGAGATTTAAAATATATAGTTTGGGAGGAAAATATATGAAGACATCAAATGTTATTTAAAACTGTTGTTGCTCCTTTGTTCATTTTAGCAGATGGAATCATTTTGGCTTTGTGTGGTTGTGATGGCTGAGGGGTGAAATCCAGTGGGGACCCGTGCTTACAGCATTGATCCACCACTGAGGGCTTCTTTTTTGTTGTTTTTTTCTTTCTCATGATGTAATTCAGGAGGTCTTGCAGCCTAAAAAAAGAAGTGCAAAAGTATACAAAAAAAAATGATGAACAGTTAAAACTGACATTTTATCAAGTCACACCCTCCCTGTGTTTCATTGGACGCTCTTTATGTTTTATTTTCAATAAACGACTGATGATGCGACACATGCTTTCATTAGAATTTTTCCAACATTGAGAACAACTTGGATTTAAGAGCTTGAGGATGCAACGATGTGAGGAAAAGGAGCTGAGAACGAAGCAGCTCTGACAAGTGAACCCATACAGAGAAAATAAAATTACAATTAGAATAGATAATTAACATGTTAATATTTTTTGTTTGTTGTTTGCTATTTCCATCTGTTTTACACTGGTCACATAAGTAAAGCTTTGAATTTGGTTGGTAACTCTCACAGTTGCACTTTGTTTCACGCGATCCTTTCTCTTTTTTTTTATTTATTTATTATAAAAGTCCAATTCTAGCCCTAAATCTACGACAGGAATGTGTCATTATTCATAGAAATAAGCTTATTCTTCAATTAACAATGGGGTCGTTAGCTGTCCCAGCAGGCCCTAACAAGGTGCTGACCTTTGCTGGAGGACCAGTAGTCTATGAGCAGGAGTGAAACTGAATCCCCATTGCCAGAAGGGAGCAACCGTACGTGTCTGCCATTGCTGGCATAATTCATGACAGCTCTGCATCGAGCATTGCTGTTTTTAGTCTCTACTATCCCTGAAACACTCGGGACACGTGCAAGCTGAAACCAGATGACGCCACAGCAAACGCTTTCTTTTTTTTTTTTTTCTAGACAAACAAAAAATGATGTAAAGGAACTGGAAACACCAGCTTGGGAAAATGCACAATTATTTGGTTCTCCTGCAAAATCCAAACAATATCTGTCAATTCTCGCCGTATGTCACACGCAAATGTGAAAAGTTGCCTTGTCACTTGTGGCCTGTGACACTTTTAATGTTACTTTGTTCATATCTTGAGTGTTTCTGCCATCTTATAAAATAAAGAGGCGGCTTATTTACCTTCTAATATTCACAATAGTGACATCAAACTAATGTGGCCCTTTGTTGAAACGATGAAAGCGGGAGAAGAAACCTAAAAAAAAAACATTTACTTTATGTGACAGAGAGAATAAGTTCGGTGTTCTTTTTGATGTCTGCTTTTCCACCTAGTTTAACTCTCACACAGCAGAAACACGGCATGCATTTCTTCATCAACCCATCAACTGCACAATTAAAAGTGCCATCTTTTAATAGTAGGTGCACTAAACTGATTCTGAACACAACAGACTAAAAGATGAAAAGTGGAGGTTATAATTTCTGAGCAACAGTGCTGAAACTAAAATCCAGAAATATTCTATTAAGACAAAACACCTTTCAGACGCCCATAAAGACAAACAGAACCACCCATCAACTCCAATAGGGAGCTGCTGCATGTGGTGACTATCTGCTGCCATCCAATAAACAGTACTTCTAATGCAATAATATGTATTTTAAAAGTATGTTCGCCGCATTATCCTATTAAAGACACCACGAGAAGAACATTTGTACTGACATTTGCTGTGATGCCACCCAATGACCATTTTAAGTTGATTGCTTATAGCTAGTTGTAATTAAAGAAAAAGAACAAGTTTGTAAATATTTTTGGGAATTTTTTTTTATGGTGTTCATATTTTCCAATTCAAAATAATATAGTTAAAAATGTCAATAAGCATTCAAAAATACGCGACCCCCCCTCACCACACACACCGCCAACACTGTTAAATGTTGTATAGTATGTTAGTAGCAGGTAAACACTTGCGCTTCGGTCTGGATGCTCAGCAGCCCTTTCTCAAAGAGACAGAGTGGCCATTGGAAGGTTTCCAGTCATGAATTATGAGCGAGATTTGAATGAGAACTGACTGAACCTTCTGGAAAGGGGTCAGCGAAATTGACCTGGATACTCACAGCGATCATTTATCCTCCTTAAGTGAATTGTCATTATCGCTGGTTTAGGGTAGCACTCTAATCCCTTACATCCACTAAACCAGCTCACATATGACACTTTCCAATCCAAAAAAATGACCTTTTCACCTTTGAACCATGAAAGCCTTCAGGATTTGTGGGAGGAGAGGTAGTGGTGGTGTGGGTGGGTGGGTGGGTAGGTGGGTGGTGGGGGTAAATGGGGTTGGGGGGGACCTGTAGACGTTGGGTGTCTGGCTGCTGGTGACTGCTTCACAGCAGGTGTTCGAGTCCTCAAACTTCTCCAGTTCCCACTCAGGAGCTGCAGGAAGCCTCAGCATTGGTATCAGAAAGGTGAGAATATGATACGCATACTACTGTAATATAATAAACCAGTGTGCATTCCACCTCAGGGATATCATCACATTCCTTCGGAATAATAAAGTCAATTTTGTCATTTTGGAGCGGGGCCTAAGGTTGGAAAATCACTGTCTGCAAGCATCAGACACAGTAAATTGCTTATTGAAGCTTGTCAATGGAAGTCAATGTGAAGGACTCTTGAGTAGTTTTAATAATATTAAAAAGAATTAGTTTTTGCACAGAGGCATCGTTCTGTGGCTCTTTAGGAGTAATGCTGGTATCAGTTTTGTTCTTAAATACAAATTATTATTAAAAGGTAAAAAATCAATTTCACCTAATTTCTGCTATGATTGGTTGCGATATCCCATCTTGCCCATTAGATCCTCGGTCATCAATATTATGCTGAATCGGTTTGGTATCGTTTGCGGTGGCATCACAAAAAGAATTTAAGATTAAGTTCTGTGAGTTATAGCCAGGTTTGGTTGCAAACCTTCGAGCAGGTCAGTGAGTTTGAAAAAACACCCTATGTGTGCGTGTGTGTGTGTGTGTGTCTATAAATTATTCATGCATAACAATATTTCTACAAAAAGGTGAGTGTACAGCACAGACCTCAACCATGTAAATTTGCCACACTTTACTTTCAGAGCTTTAAAATACAGTTGCATGCTACACACTGACATCTAATAAAAACTTTATAATTTTGGATTGTAATTTAAGAGTGAATTAAATATTTATCAAAACTGATTGCGTGGTCGCAATGACTTCTTCACACTCCATTATTTAACCTAAGTGCTTCAAACCACTGATTTTGTAGCGGCGTATGCGCGCGGATTCAGGCTGCAGGGTTATTCAAACCCTTTTGGGAAGACCCCGGTCGCGTCTTTGAGTCTACCAGCAACTGTCCGACGAACACTTGTCAGCCCCGCCAGTTTGTCACTGTAAAATCAACACTTGTTAACACGATAAGATTTGCTGTGCTACTTTTTTTTTCCAGCCCAATGCTGCGCGGAACTCAAACGTCTATTAATAGAGCAGGTACATATTGTGTATCGATTCTCAGCGGCAGGCCCGTGCTGTATCACTGCCTTACGTGCGGGGAGGTGGGGGGGGGCTGAGGGTTGGAAAAGGTCCTCACATGGACGCTTAGTGGCATTGATTAATGGCGCCCATGATTTAACACCTGCTGTTTTAATGTGGCCACTGTAAGAAACTGATCTCAGCACGCTTGCGTGAGCAGTGTCCCCATTTTAAATAGCTTCCTAAATTTATCATCTTTGTGGAGGTCGGTTCAACCTGTGCAGACCCCTGTGCGTGGTTTTTGGGCAGAGACGGGGGGAATTTAGTTGTTGATGTGCCAGATGTTGGGGAAAAGAAAAAAAATTATTATTTGATTATATTTACTGTGAAAACCATCGACTGGTCTATGGGGGAAACGGATGACAGGAAATGGAGTGGAGCATTGAACAAAAATAAATCAGAATCATCCGCTGCAAACTGAAAGGAGCACTGTTTTGTATCGGTAATTTAATAAGATGGCCTTTTTTTTTTTTCCTGCTTTCAAATCAAAGATGAGTCATGGTGTTTGGTCTCCATACCTATATGTTTAGTTTCCACTGTCTTTGTAGGACCGTGGACGTAAAGGCATGGCGGATATCAGTCCTCAAAAACAGCTTATGTCTTGGAGCCTATGTCGCATTAATGACGCCGGCGTAAAAAGTGAGATTTAATGGTGACAAAGGCTTCAGTCTAGTGGCCTCTGTCCTTGATATTGCTATCAATGTGCCCTCCACATGAGCAACTGTTGGCCCGGCCCCTCCCTGCCGCATACCACCAATCTGGGGCCCTGTCCAGAAACTACACTTGTGTCTGAGACAGAGGTCTAATCACTGCATAATTACAGTGCAAGGAAGAGCAAACCTGATTTCCGAACACGCATTTTCTTTGTTGAGGCTTTTGAGCAAGTCCCGCTCGGTCGACGGCGAGAAGCCGAGTCGACAGAGAACAGTTGCAAATCTCCATCCGCAGTTGAATGGATGCCCTTATTCTGCCAGTCGACCAGCACCAGCTGCTGCTGGGTATTTGTCACCACAAAATGGTGGACAGCTGTTTGGATGAGGGGGCGGAGCGCTGATGCAATGCACATATTAACAAATATTAGCAAATATTCTACGGCGAGTGCCAGTATTGTGCGTGCCACTGTTTCCTCCGTGTTTTTCAGCTGTCGGCTTGTGGAGAGAATTGCTTTATCTTTATCTGGCTGGGAATTTTACTGTACCTTTGCCTCAACTGTTCCACCAACTGGCACACATGAACAATATCAACTGGATGCATTTGGAGAGGATAAACTTCACCGAGTTAGCACAATGTCCCCTCATATCTCGGCTCTATCTCAGAGAGGGGAAGAATCCTTCAAAAAGGTTCTTTAAAAACTTAAAAAATATCCGGATCCAAATCTAGATCTTTTGCAGAATTTAATCACTTGTTCCTTGGGTCAAGCTCTGCCTGACATTTATTCTATTCTATTAATTTATTGCTGTAAATGCAGCAGAGTTATCCAAAATATTGATTTTTATTTGCGGTCCCTGGACAGATTTCACATCCTAAAAAACAGAACAGAAAATTCAAATTACAAAGTCATTTGTCATGTGTCTGTTAATAGATGACAATTGCATTTAAAAAACAAACAAACAAAAAAAACATAACAAATTTGTAATATTTTGATTTGTCTTGATTTGGACTTAATTTATACCCAAATTTTTGACCAAGCAACACTTCCCTTCCTGTCCGTTCTGTTTGGATTAACAAATATACTTCTTGATTTTTTTTTTTTTTTTTATCTTTGTCACCAAGAGTCATGAGCTGCCCCCTACTGGTTTGGAAAATGGGTTTGCGCTGGCTTCTTCAGATTACTTACAAATTGTACCTTTAAGTACACTTATGAGGTGCTTGTTCTCATGCATGTCCATCTAATACTTCAGTATACCACATTTCAGAAGAAATGTTTTACTGCATATCATCTCAGAATATTTTTTGAAATAAATATTTGCCACTGCACATTTATAGCATAGATCCAATTGCGAATGATTAAACTGAGATTGTCTTTGACATGCAAATACTCCTGATGCCTCAGCAGTTGTTTTTTTTTACCCCCTAAATTTATTGATCGGTTCAACTGTTTAAGCGGCAAAGAAGAAAAACGCTCCAGGATTTTGAAAAACAGAACATACTGGATAAAAAGTTCAACAACAAATTTGTATAGCAGAATTTTTTTTTTTCAGATATAAATCATCACACAACCCCTCAAATACCTCTTAACCTGGCCCAGAGCTGCAGGCTGGGAACACCTGGGTCACTGGTGAACTTTATACAAAGTAATTCAGGAAAAAGAAGAAAAAAAAATCACTTAAAGAGTTAAATTCTGTTTTTAATATCTCAAGTAGCCTACATATTTCGAACATTTGCTAATAATACGACATACAATGAATCTGTTGAAAATGCCATTTACCCTAAAATCCAAGGCAAAGTCTTTGACTGTCTTATGACCAGCAGTCAAAAGCCTAAACACAATCGTTTTACTCAAATATAAATATCTGAAACTGAATATGAAATCTTGTCTAGCAGACAGCTGGGAGCCACTCGCACGCCGCACATGCAATATTTACTCGAAACATTAACTGTTTATTTTCGGTCAGGCTGCGGCTGCACTTAGAGGAGACCGGCGGGGGCCGGCCTCACGGGGACCGCTTAATACTTCGGCCCTTGCAGATCTGTTTCATCATAACTGTACAGTTTGTGCAGATTGAAGAGGAGTCAAGGGATTTTCCTTGAGACCCCCATGCAACTCTCTCTCACACACACACACACACACACGCGCGCGGGCGGGCGACCCCTCCCCTCCCCTCCCCAGCCACCCCTCCTCGCCCTCCTCGCTCTCCGTCCGCTCGCCTCTCCATGCGCCAGAGTTTTCCGTCCAGTGTCAGGATAACATCGTTAACGAGGACCACCTGACGGCAAGAAATGGAAGCAGCGGAGGAAACTCTCACCTACCGAGATGACACCGGACTTCACAGCAAGCTGCTCCCGGAGGAGAAGGGGAAGGGCGGGAAGGGACGCGCCGACACCAAAAGCGACGAGTCCAACTACGTGGACATGGACACGAGGCCGGACGTCGCGAAAACGGTGAAAGTGACGTTCACCGGCGAGGGGAACCAGCTGTCTGTCAGCAAAAGCGACGGCGCCCGGCAGGTCGAGCGGGAGCCCGCGCGCGAAACCGTGGCCGGTGGGGACTCTGTGGAGGAGCGTTCGGAGGACGCGCGGGTCACCATGCTCCCCGGGCTCCCCGGCGTCGACCCGGACGCGGAGAGCGAGGCGCGGCGGCGGCGGCGGCGGGCGGACGCGGACGCGGACCCGAGCGACGGCAGCGAGCGGGCGGGCAGCGACAGCGACGACCTCCGGTACACGGACATGTGTCTGAACAGCCGGACGGAGTCGGACGACGGCGCCAGCGCGGTGCTGTCCGACCACTGCGGCTCCGACGCCGTGGAGGACGAGTCGCACTACATCACGACGCACGAGATCCAGCTGACCGAGCTCGACCACGACGTCGATTACGACCTGGGGCGAGGCACCTGTTGGGACTTCGAAGACGACAACCTGGTTTATTCCTTTGTGGATTACGCCTCTTTCGAAAGCGACGACACGCAGGAGGGAACGCTGATCTTGGAGGGCAGGAGCCAGGCGGCGGCGGCGGCGGCGCAGTCGAAGCTCGGTGGCGCAGTTGTCAGCACCGAGCAGGAGGAGAGCGACCTGTGCGACTCGGACAAATGCGCCAGCTCGGATGAAAGCGTGTGCAAAAACGAGGGCGAGGACGCCAATTTGGGGAAAATTCATTTATCGATTAAGACCTCCTCCCGGGCTTTGAATGAACCCGTCCGCGGGTTTGACAGCGGCGCGCGCGGATACGCGCAGCACTTTGGAGACAGGAGCCACTTCTCTTTCGTGAGCTCTGGCGCCAGAGCGGGGCCCTTGTGCGACAGGGCCCAGTATTTCATCCCTGCCCCGGGACGCCAGCACCTTGCGACCAAACTACGACGGAAAGACATTAATGAGTATTCCAGCGGAGCGTCCAGCTCCATTAGTGAGCTGGACGACGCTGATAAAGAGGTGCGTAATTTAACCGCCAAGTCTTTCCGGAGCCTGGCATGTCCATACTTCGATGCCATTAATCTAAGCACCTCGAGCGAGTCTTCCATGTCGGAATATGGACTAAACAAGTGGTCTGCGTATGTGGACTGGAATTATGGAAACATATCCCGGGGAAGGGAGCGCAGCGTAATTGCGCACAAGACGTCCAGCGCAACACTGGAAATGAGCAAGAGTGTGGACAGTAAAAGGCAGGGCAGGTCCGTCACTGGCACGAAAGTGCAGCAAACTAAAACGCCCGCGCTGAACAAGAGGGCCGCTGCCCAGCACGCGTCGCCCTCTGGCCAAAAGGGAGACGCGAAGGAACCTGTTCATCCAAAGCAGCGCGGCGTCACACTGAATTTCCGCTGCAACGTCGAAGCCCCTGCAGGAGCCAGACGCCCCAGATGCTCCAAGAGCCAGCGGTCCAGTGAGGTCACGGGGACGGTGTTGACCAGGGCAGGGTGTGAGATGCAGTGCCACCACTCGGACAGCGTGGGCGAAACGCAGAAAAGGGCGATTTTTGCATCAAGTCTACTGAAAAATGTGATTTCCAAAAAGATGCAGTTTGAGCAGGAGCGCAAAATGGAGAGGGGCGAAATCTGCGACACGTACCCGGCACATTCCCCCTGCTTTCAGCTCAGAGACCCCGACGGCACGAAGGACAGGAGTGGAGGAAGGAGCCTGCAGAGGCAAATCTCCGAGTCAGGCTCGGGTCTCACCGTTGATTCGGCTGATGATCAGCCTTTGGAGGGCAGCAGGCCCAGCTCCTGTGAGCCTGCAGAGGAGCAGAACAGTGGCAAAGCACCAGATGATTCAGAGGTTGGGCGACAGGAGCAAGGCGAATGCTGCGAGCGTCCCACAGCTCAGCTCAGCCACAGCCGGAGTAGTGCGTTCACTTCATGGAAAGAGGACGAGCCAGAGCCCGTGAAGGAGGCCGAAAGCTCCTCAGCTCTCAGTGACACGCAGACCGCAAAGGAAACCCCAGCGAAAGCAGAATTAGATACCAGCAGCATGTTGACAAAACTCCTCTTTGTTCCGAGCTGCCAGCATTTTTCAAAAGGGAAGGAAGTTTCAGACTCCTCACTTCACGCAGCTGTCACACCTGCCGGCCCACAGAAATGCGAGACGGTGTTCAAAACAGGCAACAACGGAAACATCGTGGGCACGGAGGAAAACGATAAGGGTGGCAAAACACCTGAGATAAAAATATGCCTCAGGAGCGTGAAAGAAAATAAAGGATGCACACTGAATATCGCCAACCTGCTAACCCCTAAAATAAGTTACAACACCGTTAACACACTCAAGGCAGCGGGTGACGCCAAATGTCACATTTTGTCTGCATCAGATAAGATCCCCAACTTCACCGTTAGAGACATACGAGACACAAAATGCAAGTTTCAAACTCCCATTTATCACGTGCGAGACGTCCGTAAATTAGTCAAAAGCTCGTATCGCTTTGTAGCCTTGGACAACAGCGATGCCAAACGTTGCAGCGCGCCGCCGGCAGCAGCCGACAGGCCCGACGAGACGGCCGGGAGTGAGCCAGAAAAACATTTGTTACCTTCTCCCATTGTCATTAAATGCCACTCTGTCAAAACAAACGGTAAATCACAGGCGCACGAGGCGTCACGGAAACAAGCAGATGCAGACATCCCAGCGGAGGCGTCTCAGAGTGAACACGCACCTACGCTCTGCACGGTTAGCAGAGGCCCACCGGCCGTGGCCAAACAGCTGAATCCTGGCCAAGCCGGGACCCAAACCAATACCGAAAAACTGTTAAAACAGAGGCAAGACAAGTTCCAAGGTGAGACAGCCGACAGGAGGCCTGAGCCTAAAATACCCAAACAGGCGGCCTTGGAGAAAATCAAAGCTGCGGTGAAAACGATGGAGCAGCTGTACGTTTTTGACAAAAACGAATGGAAGCGCAAAGCGCAAGCCCCGCAACCCATCACGGGCAGCCACGTGCTCTCGCTGATCGCCAGCGAGGAGCAGGCGGCGGACGAGCCGGAAACGGGGAGGCCGACGGACCCCGACGCCAACGCCGACAGGGTTCCTCAGGCGTCCGCGAACGCCACAGAGACGGGCAAGCCGCCGGACGTCCAAGGATCGCTGAACGTCATACACGTTCCGTACGGCGATGACACGTTCCACACACAGTCCCAGCAGAGCAAAACGTTCAGTAACAAAAGCGTCCTCCATTTTGGCTGCGGCGGCGACAAGGCGTGCGTCAGTGTGAGCTCCATCGCCAGCGCCTTTCCTCAGAGCTCCACGCAGCAAACATCAGCCACGATGAGAAGCTCCAAGAGGCCAGGAGCTCCGCTGTCGGTGAAAATAGAGCCCTCGAAACGCGGGCAGGCGGAGGAGCAAACAAAGCTCAAAATCGGTCCCACACACTCTGCTGCCACGCAAGGCGGCGCCGACGCCGAGAACTACTTAACCATGCCGGGGCTGGGGTGCACCAGTGAAGTCAGGCTGCTGAGCCGAGAGCCCGTCTCGAAGGAGGAGAGTCCAAACGCCAACCCAACACACGCCGCTGACAACGGGAGCTCGGAGCAGAAGAGGCTGAGCGTGGAGTATCCGGCGTCCACCGTCTACCATCACCCAGCCGCTTCACAAACGCAGCAGGTGCTCCATTTCTCCCCGTGTGTCACTGCCGTGTCGCCCACGCCTTCCACCGCAGACGCAGCCCTGCAGACGCAGCGCAAGATGCTGCTGGACCCGACCACGGGACACTACTATCTGGTGGACACTCCCATACAGGCGGCCACAAGGCGACTGTTTGACCCGGCGACAGGCCAGTTTGTCGATGTACCCGTGGCCCATTCACCCGTGGCACCCATCACCCCCGTCACTCCCATCACCCCCGTCACTCCCATCACCCCCGTGCCACTCTCTATATCTCCCCTGGCGATGAGCCCAGCAGCGTATGCGCCCACTTACATGATCTACCCGGGCTTCATCCCCTCACCGACGCTGCAGGCTCAGGCTCTCAGGCCGCAGTCCTCGTGTCACTCCGAGGATGCGGGCGGGGAAACGGTGAAGAAAGGCAGGAGCCCCAGGCCTGAGACGAGCGCCGCCGGCGCAGAGAGCGTTTACTACAGCGCAACGCAAGAGGCTCAGCTGCCCGTGAGTGTGGGACATGTATCCGCCAGGGGGGGCGCGGCGGGCTCCGACAGGAAACCGATTATTAGTATCACGACGCAACAAGGTCCAAGAATCATTGCCCCTCCTTCTTTTGACGGAACAACAATGAGCTTCGTCGTGGAGCATCGGTGACCAAGGAAACATCTAATCACACATGTAAGTATGTTTTGGCACGGCTCCAATTCTAAACTAATTAAAGGGCAGCTTCACACTTCTCAACCTGATTAAAACTGTATTGACATGCCCACAAGGGGAGATTTTTTTATTTATTTTTTTTATTTTCTGTATTGTTTCATCCTGCTGAGTTTAATGTGACTGTAGACGGACACGAGGATGGCACTGTTGTCAACGATACAAAATTAAAATACCAGCTAAAACTAAAATAGTTTGAACACTTACAATGCAGGAATTTTTTTTTTTAAATGACCACTACTACTATTGTTTATGAGTGTGTGAACGTGCTTTCATCTGTTCAACATTTCAATCAGTTCTCCCAGAAGCAGATATTTAGAAGTAACTTTCGAAACGTCGCAGACATGTTGACAGTCAGTTTTCGCCTCGGAATCTCAAAGCGTTTTGGACCAAATGGAAAGATTTTTTTTGAGAAGCCTCGAATCTCACTCGAGCGGAAATAGTGCTGAAAAATGTTTTGAAAAGTAACTTCATTCGAAGATCTGCACATTGGTTTTCTGTCTATAACCATTCAAATAGCCATGAAAGTGTGCACCTTGTGTGTTTTATCATCTATTCAGGGTCATACCGACTACCTAAGCTAACGTCAACTCGTTTGCAACTAACTTAAGTGATGATGCAACGTAAAAATGGAAAAACTTTATAGTCGTATTGGGGGGGAAAAAAACGATGTAGAAAGATTTTGCTGACTTGCTCACGGCCGCGCAGTCATGGTGGTTGATCGCGTTGACTCGGTAACACTGAACTCACCCAGGTGGAATTGTGATGTCAAACTCGCTCCACGCCATCTGTTCAGTTATTCTTTCCTGCGTGTGCAGTTTTTTTCAGTTTGACGTGACACAGCACCAACAGTAACTCCAGAGCTTCACCCGACCTGCTATCTGTGTTTTGACAGTTTGTTTTTTTTTACAAAGACATTAGCCCCACAAACTTGAATTTTGCAACTGCCGTGGCTTAGTTTCGGTCAAGTGCTCTGCGGTTTGCCTTTTATACTGCACGGCTGTGTGGCAACCCAGTCCCGCATCCACAGTCAGAACCCCCCCCCCCAGTTGCCTGAAAGTCTCGACCACGTAAGTTCTTGAGCAGAACATCATCATTCACTATCTCCTGGAAGGGAATCTCAGGACTTAAGATGGTCATTTATTTAGATGTGCGCAGTTCGGCGCTGCTGATGCAGAAGGATGTGGTGCAGTTCCGCAGCACGAGCGGAGGAGAGGAGCTTCACGGAGGTCCTGATGCAGACGTGAAGTTTTCACATAGTTTTTGTGTCAAAATGTTTGTAAAGTAACAGTTCAGCCCGGGCGGCTTCAGCTGTGGCATGTCAGTGTTAATAGACATGCAGTAGCTTCATGACAGGTAACCTGACCCCTCTGAGCTCTGGCTGGGCCTGCTGGCAGAGTGGATTTTCAGCCACGGCGAGTGGGTTGAGTTCCCTTTTCCCCACGTTACACGCTGTCGGGCTATTTTGATAGCGTGAGACGAGTTTGTTTACGGGGGTTTGTTCTCAGAGGTTAGAGAGCGCCACAGGAAAACGGTCATCAAGTTTCCCCCCGAATCAGTTTTATAAAGGCTTTAATTGCTTGGATAATGCTACAGGTCAGCATGCCGCACAGGCTGATGGTCTATGCTTAAATGTGCATTTACAGGAAGTGATTTTTAATCAAATACATGAGATGCATATACACTTTTAAGGATGAGTTCATTCAAATTGCAAAAAAAAAAAAAAAGTGAGATTTCCAGTGCCAAGCCATGGAAAATTATATTGTTATTAAGTTTTTCAGATGAATATTGAACACCTAAATTACTGGTGAAAGAAACATTAGCTGCAGATCCCTCACTTAAGTAAAAAGGCTAATACAACAACATAAAATAATAATTGAATTCTAGTAAAGTGAGAGTACATTTTTATTTTTGGCAAAATATATTTGAAGAATACATTATCAGACAGCTTATCCTTTAAATATTTAAATATGTACAGTATTAAAAAAAATCTGGGAGCAGCATTTCACTGTTTTGGCTTGTTGGCTAATGAAGAATTTTACAGTTAAACTATATTTGCAAATCAAATTTGGAAGATGAGCCACTGATTCGTGGTTAGAATTTACAGTTGTTAAATAATCGTAGCCCAGTAAAAAGTGCAATACTTCCTTCTGAATTTGAATTAAGTACCTCACAAGTACTCTGTTGGCCTCAATGCTTTTAGCTGATGGTATTAGTGGTGTATATATATTAGAGTCAGTGATTTAAAATCTAAATAAGCCCATCAAAACAAACCATCCACGTGTAGTCTGGCCATTTAAATTAAGCTTAAAAAGCTCTTTTCTATGTTATAGGCTCATCTTCTCTTGGTCTTAGAATATTGGAAGACATTCTTACTTGATAAATCAGGGTGGAAGTGGAATTTTTGATGTTAAAGACGGCTGTATTCAATTTCGGGGAGCAGGGATCTGGTACTGTGCCTGCACGTGGCTCACTGGGATAATTAAGGGAGCCTGAGTTGTTGCTGTTAGTGTTTACACTGCTCGTGCTCGTGGAAAGTCGCATATATGTCACAGAGAACCGTTAGAGGAAGGTCACAAATAACTTCTAGAGTTTTTAGTTTCTGCCAAAAGTGTGAGCCCTAATATTCGAATTTTCGCATTTTTTGCAAAGCATTTTGCCGTCTTCATATTTGGGTGTATCGCACCTTCGTCCTTTCACAGCTCCTACTCGCGCATTTCGGTTCAATTGTGTTTCTTTCTGTGTGAAAAGAAAACGTACCAGACTCCTGTCGCATATAATGAAGTTTTTTTTTTAGGCAGTGAAGATACATAGAACCTACAAAGCAAAACCATGCCAGAGGTCAGTAAACCACAGTCAACACACACACGCGTGCGTGCACACACACACACGCACACGCACACACAGTCTTCGTGGGTAAAAAGATGAATTCACCTGTGTGAATGGACCTTTGGGTGTAAAGGAAAAAAAGGTGTAAAGGAGGTTTAACGAATACAAACAATCAACCAATCAGAGGTCAGAACGTCTCACATTTTTAAGCAGACTCTGCTTAACTATCACTCCTTGAAAGAAAATGAACTCAATGCCGTTTGGTGAAGCCGTTCACTTCAGTTCTTCATTTTTGGGGAAGTTGACTCAGTGTCTGCATTCATTTGCCCGCTGTTTTGTTTGTGCGGGGACTTTCAGTTCCAAGTTAAACTCTTTTTCACAGATGATATTCTGACCTCTCGTAGCAGGAAACACATAAAATGTAACCAGTAATATTAACTTGGGCTCCATTCCGTTTAAGTGTCTCAGTGAGGCACATCTGTGTGAAGCGATGTTGTGCAGCCGTTTTCGGTTTTGACCCTTCGGATTATACCATAACCGCGCAGGGGTCAAATTGGACGTCGTGTGTTTGATTTATTTTTGTAATTATTAGTTTGACCTAAGATGTGACGTCAGCTGGCAGCCGCACTTATGCTAAATGAGATCCTGCGCTCTTAACTGGCTCCCCTTTCACTTTATCGCATCCAGCCGCAGACTTCCTCAGCAAAACTTTAATTAGCGCTGCTTATCTGCCGGAGATACGCTCTTGCAGCCGGCCGCAGTCGATTCTCAGCTAACGTGTCGGGGTAATAGTACAACTGCATGAGCATGAGGGATTCATGTCAGCTGGGGTGCGTGGCAGGCGGGGGCCCAGCATGGGGTTTAGTAGTGGTGTGAAGTGGGAAGACAGGGTGTGTGTGTGCGTGTGTGTGTGTGTGTCTGTGTGTGTGTGTGCGTGCGCATGTACCCAAAGGTGGAGGTGGCAGTGGGGGGGACGTAGGCGGGGGCAGAGGGACGGGGGTGGGCATGGCTGAGATAGTGATGCAGGAGGAAAAGGTCAGGCAATGTAAAGTATTTGTTGTGCTGATGCAGGGAGAGGACAGCTGCTCCGAGAGATCAGATGCTGCTGCTGCTCCAGCTTGGAAGTGAGTCTGCAGGGCTGAGATAGGGTCAACTTTTTATAGCCCCCTCCCCCTCTGCTTTTTCCCAAATGTGTGTGTGTGTGTGTGTGTGTGTGTGGAGGGGGGGTCGGGGGGGGGCGGTGGGGTTGTAGAGAGCAGCGCCTGCTTACAGTGTTCCTACGTAAACAAATCGGGCGGCGTGACCCTGGTAGTGAATCTCGTCGGCTTCTTTAGAACCAGGAACTGCAGCCCGGAGAGTCACTCCGTTTCAACGACAGCCAACCGGGCGACCACTGCACAATCATGGCTCCTCCTCTAAAAAAAAAAAACGTTGCTCACGTTGCACTCGCTTTCTCACGTTTATTTTTTTTCTTATTTTTCTGCTCTCGACAGCTCCACCTGAGAATTCTGCCTCCATCCGCTCTGAGCGCAGTTTTCGTCCCCACCACCGTACGATCTGTTCCCCCCCCGGACATCTCCCACCACCACGAGCCACCTCCACGCCCATTCTCCTGTGTTTTCTCCTCGCAGCAGACGTCCACTGTATTCTTTATGCATTGCCGCACTTTGTAAGGTGAACGCTTCTCACCACATCCGCTGGATCGTGCTCTGCTATGTCGCTCCATGAAACTGCTCTGTAATTCTTCCATTCAGCTGCTGTTTAGATCTCCGTTAATATAATATTTCACTGCGACATGTCTATTTCAAAAGGAATCCAGGCAGTTTTTATTTTACCATGCGGTGTTACTCATTATCGGCCATGATATTTTATTGATAGGATTTTTTTTTATTTTACTTTTACATTTGAAGCAAGACTATGTAACGCTTGAAAGAGCAAATAGCACAAACCTCCTCAAAGCTGACTCAGGGAAATATCTGCCAAAAGCCTTTATGATTTGGTGTGACCATGCTAGCAAATGTTAATAAACATTGGACAGACTTTTGACAATTTTGATCTGCTCATACCACTAGCACAAGTTTTGGCATGTCCCACGTGGAGGTGTTCATCATAAATCCTAGCCTTAAGGGAAAATAAGATGAAAACACACCAGATTTGACAGGGAGATGGTTGCCATGTCCCACCTGCACTCCCATGACAACCGTTCTGAGCACAGATGTGTCAGGACGGATCGACTCCAGTTTTCCCAACAGGCCCAACACTATTATAAGCTCAGCGTGTTTCCAGGAGGGAGGTCATGTTCAAGGTCCCCATTGCAGAGGCAACCGCGTGGAAGCCGTGGCCAAGAGGTTGCCGTGTGTTTGTTGTGGCGGCAAGTAAAGAATCCACGAGTGACAGAGGTTTGCCACTTGGCTAAAAAGAGAGTCCTTTCAGTTGGCTCACAAGATTCATAAGCAGCAGACAAAGAAAAAGGCCTTTCTAAGTGGTGGAGGGAACGTCGCAGAGGTGACTGGGTTATTACAAAAGCGCAGCAGCGGTGGGGCACCTGGCATGATTCACCCAGACATGCTGACTATCCCGGGCCGACTTGATTAGGATGCCTCTTCAATGTGCCAATGAGGTCAAGGACAGGATCTGTGGTGAGCTTGAAAAACTGGACTTTAATGTCATGGGCATCACGCTTAGCCGCTCTTTGAAGGCTCATACAAGAGTTGGATCGTTGATCTCCTAAAGGGGCTTCAAAAAATGCAGATGCAAAAGAGAGGTTTTATCAAAAATAACAGCAAGAGATTTGTCCGACTTTCATGATGAATCAATGCCTCTCAGTCAGGTTGCTAATTTATTTAAGGAGGGTGACTTAAAATGAACTGGAATTTCAATTTGACATTATTTTGTGATTGCCACTTAACGCCAGCGTGGCCGCTGTTCAGCAAGTTACATAGTCTTGCTTCAATTCACACGAAGAGGTACAGCAACATAATACACATTTTACAGTGTTCTAAGGACAGGGACCATTTATCTACAATGATATGAGGCAATTTTAAATCATCTCATCTTTTAAAGCAAATTAAATCCAATAGGAATTTATATGCATTGCAAAAATAATGTATTTTTCAAGATTTCCCAAGTCAAATGATGAATATCTGACACTGCTGTGTATCATATTACCACCCTCCAACAGTATTTGACCACATTCACAATAACATTTCCAAGTGTTTACAAGTCGATGGCTCATGCTCTACTTGAAGTACATGTATGTGTGTGTGTATGTGTGACTTATGTGTCTTAAGTCACAAAATGCTGCTAATACCTGCACAACTGTAGCGCTGCATGAAGCGGTGTATGTTTATATTTTAAAGGAAAGAGAAGCACACTCATGTGGTGCTCAGATTAAGCCGAGCCGCGACTCCGGATCAACAGCGTACTCGGGTCACAATATCCCGAGTAGTGTTGGGCTTAATGAGTCGACGTGGGCTGAGATGTTTCGGGCATGACTTCCTATACTGGTGTTGGCTTATTTTACACTTTTGTGTAACGAGATGGGAGTGTGCGTGTGCCCGTTCGAATGCGCCCGTGCTTGCCGATGCCAGTTATGCACGGCATTCCGGCATTCTGTAAGCGTACTTCAAGGAGTCATGTTACCTCAATGTAGACAGGAGCATACAGACAGTACATGTGTCGGGTGTCATTAAACTTACAGCACAGCAGTGTCCGTTTTTTTTTTTTTTTTTTTTTTTTTTTTTGTTTAAACCCCCTTTT